>BMAV01010707.1:0-39503 GCA_019973955.1 Trichonephila inaurata madagascariensis | reverse complement strand
TCGTTTTTGGTGCAAATTCCCTCAAAAAAATTTTTCCCAAATTTTAAACAAAAATTCATATGAAATTAACAGAATTTATCAACAATTAAATTTAAATGTGCATGTTTTAATGCATGCTTAAAATTACTGGTAATAAAATAATGTATGTTTAAAACTTTGATGTTTTGAGATTAGAAAATGTCATTACAAGTGTCATTAATTTTAGTATAAAATTATTTTTTAAAATTCAAAATGCAGTGCATTCCTAAACAATGTTTTTTTTTCTTGTCCTCCATGCAAATTTCATTTTGATGAGTAAGATATATAAAATAATTAAACAATAATTTCCAAAACAAAATGTGAATAATTATTTTTTTAATAATGTGTAATGTTAATGAATTAAAATAAAAAATTTTTTTACGATTTTTTAAACTACATTTAAAGGAGAATTTCTAGTTAACGAATTTTCCCACCTAACCAACTTCCTTTAATAGAGATCCGACTGTAATTGCATAATTTCTTTGAAAAAACCATAAAACATTTTAGTCTTGAAAATATCGTTTTTTTTCAAATGTAAAGCTAAAAAGAGAAAAAATATTATTGTTTCTTAGAAAGAAAAACAATGTAATGGTTTGCATACATCAAACACAAAAGGAAATATCATTTAAAATGTATCAAAAGAGACTCTGCCATTTGTGTGTGTGTGTGTGTTTGCATTGTTATTAATTTTATTTTTAATATTTTCAGGTTGTTGTTTTTTATTTATCACTAACATATAACTGTTATACATTTTTTGATTCAGAAAAGTGTGCACTATTTTTTAAGATTAAAATTGAAAAATAGATTTTCTTAATGTGTATGATGTCTTGGTATTCTTAATGAGTTGTTTTTATATGCTCCTATATCCAGATTTAAAACTCTTATGACCTAAAAATAGCTGTATAAACAGAACCATGAAATTTCGAATTCCAATATGCCTCTAGTTATTAGGATCTGGTCCATTAGACAATGAATTCAACTAGAATGCTAAAGTAATTAGAAAGATCCAGACGATTTTTTTCCGCCTTTGGTTTGGAATATATTGTGGAACTACATGACTCAGTGTTAATGCATAGAAGTGAAAAAAAAATTCTTTTCACAATCAAAATACTAAATTAATTCTGAAGTTAAGGAGACAATTATTTCTTAGGTTATAATCTACAACTTATAATAACATTTTTCAAAGAACAAGAAATTAAATAGTCCCTCCCCTTATTGAAAAAACGTTTTGTGAGGGAAGAAACGTTTTATTTTCGGAAACATGGAAAAAACGTTTATGAAAACTATAAATCACCTCTTCTTTCAAATTCCTTTTTGCAGCTAAAACATTTTACGTTCAACAGATAAATAATGTAGCTATACATCCTATTCTCTTATACTGAATCTAATTAAAGTAAAACTTCAACGTAAGCAGTTACAAAACACAAAATTGAAAGGAAAATAATAGATTAGAGTAAATGAATGAAATTTTTTGCAGTACTCTTTGCTCCTTTATATTGTGTGTCACATTTTTTTTAACAAAAATGCAAAAAAGCAAACATCCAAAAAAAAAAATCATTTTATGTTGAATTTTGTGGTAGAAATGGTCATTCTAAAAGTATTAATCTTTATAGTATATGGGTCTGATTGTAGGTAAATTGCTCGGAACTCAATAGGTCCCCTGTGAAATCCAGTCCTTAGAAAAAATATGTATATGGAGATATTTAAAATTATTCATATATAATGCGTTTGTGTGCATGCATGTGTTTTAAAGACATTTTTTTAAAAGTGTAAAACAGGATAAAGATGTTGTTTGAAATTATTGAAAAGCTGTAAATACTACATAAAGTTACTTAAAATTTTCAATATAACTAATCTTTTGTAATTATTTTCTTAGTAAAAACAAGAATGAAAATATGGAACTTTCAACTCTTAAATGCTACTATTAAAATTTCATTAAAAACAAACTTTATGAAGGCATAACATATTAAGTAAAATGATTATAAATACATAATTTTTATTCCAATTTTTCCATTTTTACAGGGAAAGGTTTAAATGTGACCGAAATTGCATTTTATGATTATCGTATTCTTTACTTGATGTCATAAAATATGATCTCAAAGAGTGAGAATAATTTTTCGGAGGAAAATACTTGAATATTAATATAATACTGTTACATATAGTGCATACTGTCAATGGATAAAGTTCCTCAATTTTTTTTCGAAAAACGTATTTTTTTATGACTAAAAAATGAATTTTTATTTTTATTTGTTTTAAAGAAATAGAGATAAAATATAAAACATATTATGTATGGAGAAACAAAATTTATTAAAAGGCTCTATTTTTTTAATACCGCCCTTCGGAACCGTGATTTTAAAAGCGTATAAATAGGTAATATTTAGATATTTATATCACACTTAGATTAGAAAAGGTATAAAAAATTTTTTTAAATAGTATTACAATAAAAATTATTTAAGAAATATTTCGACAAAAATAAAAATAGAATGCCCCTTTAAAATATTTTTTTGGAAAAATGTTTTATTATATAATAATTTTTTGCCTGTCTATAGCTCAGACCTCTACAGAGGCTGAACCGGGTTTGAAATATATAACTTAGAAGGGGGTTTATTCATGTTTTACAAACAACAGGGGGGAGAAATTTTAAAAAAAAAACGCCGATCATTATTTCAATGGGTTGTAATTTAAAAATTATGTAATTTTTAAAAAACATAGTTGAGCCTTTGTACAGAGGGTCTGCCTATATACAGGAAAAATATTATTACAACAGAAGCATTTTTCAAAAAGGAGAACATTTAAAAAAAAGGTTTTTTAAGTTAATTTTTGCCGAAATATTGTATTTAAATATTTTTTTTTGTTAAAATGCCCTTTGAAACCATTTTATACATGTATTCTAATCAAAATGACAAAAATATCATAAAAATGTTTATCCTTTTAAATTACTTTCCGAACTAGTCGGTATTTAAGGGAATTCTTTGCGATTTTTGTTCCAATGAATTTTTCTACCTTAAGAAACCTGTAGTATATTTATTTAAATATGAGCAAAGCTTTAATTATAAAATTCGCTAACCATACGTTTTTTGCTGTCCCAAATAATAAAAAAAAAAAATTGAACGTGTTTTAAATTTTTATATTTAACCCCAAAAAAACTGATTGCCATCCCTTTAGCACGACAAAGTGGAAATAATTGCTTCCAATTTTCCGGAAATCATCTGGTACAATTACCAATTTTCACACTGAAAATGAATGCGAGTTCCCTCTCTGTTTCCCTTTTTTTGACTTAAACCCCTTTTTCTACCACATTTGAAGTAAAGTCTTCATTTCCATTTGTTAATTAGGGAAATTCCCTTTTTTGGAAACCAATTAGAATTTATTTAATTCATTAACTCTGAAAACATCACAAAATTACTTCGGTTTAACGCTGGGAAACTTTTCTAGAATAAACCAGAATCCCAAAAATATCCACCGTTAAAATATCGTCTCCGCATTCAACGGTTCAGGGTAATCTGGTGACGTCAGAGGCGTAGAATCATTCGTCTTCTATTTTCTAATGGAGATAGAATAAATTGTTCTTTAAGACATTAGCCGGCGGAAACATTTGTGGAGTCACTTTAATTAGAATTTTATGGGTACGCTGCATTTGAAGAATCAGAGATTAAGAGATCCTATTTATTATATATATAACATCATATTTAATATATATGTACAAGGGTGAGTCAGAGAATAAGTTTCCCGGGAAACTGTTAGGTTTTTCAAAACCAAAATATTTTCAATTTTGTGTAAATAGTGAAAATAATTTGTATTTGAGTTTTAATGCATTTATATTACTCTATGTTATGTTTTTCATGTTAAAATGTACCATTCAAAGCAATCCCCCCACTTATAGTGGCGTTGAATAAATTTGGGAAATATTGGCTATGCCAAGCTGGCAATTTTTGGAAAAACGTTGGCGACTTTGGCGACCGGCGTCTGGTACCCTATTGTCGAGTTCGGAACCCTCTGGAATCTTTAAAAAAAGTGGGTCTTTCCATATGCACGTTCAATGACACGAGCTGTTATTTTCTAAGTTTCTGTGGGCCCATAAAAAAATGCTCGCCGGGACGGCGTAGTCTGATTAAACCCGGTAGTGAGGTTGTTTTGCGCGTTAGCTCGGCTGTGCGGGTAATCTTTTTTCATACGTGTATTTTTTTAAACACTGTTTATTGTGTTTGTTTCTGTTGAAGGTGTGAAGACCTTCGGGTATTTATTTGAATATTTGCTGAATCCTGTATTTAAAAGGGTTGGATTTTTTTTAAAAAAATTGCATTGTTTAAAAACTGTTTTTTTTTCTTTGTGATTGTTCTGCATAAAATCCACGAACCCTCGGATCTACTCAAAAATAAAATAAAACATTAAAAAATAAAAACACCATTAACCAAGTACATTGAGACATTTTCCCCGCTTTTAACTTCAAAAAACCTTGCAAGAAAAACTCAGGGCTTTGCATACGGAAGAAGCATTTATACTTTTGCTTGGACTTTTTTGAGGTTGGAAATGGTTTCCCCTACCCAGGTTGAGGGTGAATTCGGAACGCGGGAAAATGGTGATTCGGAAAAATGGCATGGGCCCCCTAGTCAGCTTTTGTTGTAGGAGGAAAAATGGGAACCTCGGCGACGGCAACGCAAAACCGTATTGCAACTCTTAGTTAGGAGTGCCTACACCATCCGCCATACTGTCCTGATCTGGCACCAAGTGACATTCATCTGTTTCAGCATACACATATCTGCTTTTGAACACTTCCAACTATCAAGATAGGGGAATCTACACATTAGTTTCATTTATTCAAATTGGGATTGAGTTTAAATTAACAACACTTTTGCGCAGTTATTAGCGATATACTTCGCAATTCTTAGCTGCGGTGATCAAACAATAAATAAGACTGTACTCTCTCAATTTCTACGTTGCTGGGAACGTTTCTAAAAGTAGTGGAAACCCACATGGACGCGAGAAAAACGAAAAGTCAAAACAAAGATTATCAAAAGAAAAATATTAATTTACTGAAAGGAAGCAAAACAAAATACATTCAAACATAATAAAAATAAAATACACATTTACACTAATATAAAAACTTATAAATGTATCAGTACTGCTCAATGTATTTCATAATTAATTTAACAGTGCTAAGTTAAGAACAAGTTTAATAATTACCTGTGACCCTATGGGTATGTACCATAAAATTATATACAAAATTTAATTCTTGATAATTTGTATGGTTTATATAATTAAAGTCGTATTGTAGCTTTAGCGTCAAAGTATATTATTATTGAATTCAATAGATTGTTATTGTATGAAGGTGGGTGATGAAAATTATGATTGAAAATTGGATCATAAATAGAGAAAGTTTGCGAAGCACTGCTGTAGACGAAAATTAAACGTCAACAATCGTTTCTAATTCCTATGATGGTCCTTGTTGTAAACAGAATAACAGAATACCGGGGATAATTTAGCGATTATGGTAAAGGGCATATCACATACTTTTGATATTGTGTTAATTAAACCACTAAAAATAAAATAATACATGTATAATGGATCCTAATTAAAAAATTTCGAACACTATTGATATGAAAAATTAAATTTGATATTTTAAAAATTTTCCTTCAAGAAACTTTATTCGAAATTAAAATCAATACTAGTTTATAAGTGATAAGAAGAGCTTACATAAGTTGGAAATCCCGTTTTTCTCTAAAGTTTTGATGCAAAAAACTGTAAAATTTGATATATCGTAAGATAATGATATATATAGAAGAATAACAGAAGCAGTAATAAACAGAAGTAAAAAACACCAAACTTACTAAAAATACTAACTTTCTTCATTACATCGGTAAAATATAGTAACAAAATCACAGCAGTTCTTTTAACTTTCTATGTTCTCAAATAATTATTAAAAAAAAAACATTTTACATGATTTATAATTATGTTTTTACTACACGCCAGCAACATCTGTTTTTAGCATCATTTTATCCAAACACTCTTTACGTATTACGAAAACTCATTAAAAGCAATTAACACCAGTTCAGAGTGAAGATTATTAGCGCTTATCATTATAAAAATCAAAGGTTAATAATCTCATTATTAAAAATTAAAAAAAAAGGGGATGCACATAAAAACTTTAAATGTTTTTACATGTTTACCTAACAAAATCTCGTACCTCATTAAAAATTGTTGACAGTGACGGGAATTCATTATATGTGATAAAGTGCAATAAATCTACGATTAAATTGCTCCAACTGATTTTCGAGATAAAAAGTTTAATTGATGCTAGGTTCATTAAATTTGTTTTTGAACGGTGCCTAACCATGTTTTGATATCGATTTCTTAGAGAAAAAAATTTTTTTGTATTAGGAATACATATTATGAGTATTAGATACGCTTAGAGGTTGAAACTTCTACACCTGCGAAGGGAAAATTACTTTATGAAGTGTATTCTTTATAATTTAGTGTGTAAATTATATCCTTTTCTGAATAAGTTTTTTTTTTCTAGAGCAAGAGATAGTGAGAAAAAGAAATTAGGTTTTTGTAAACTGTGTGTAGAATAATAAGCTGGTAATGCTTACAGTTTTCAATGAATTATTTTCGAGCCTCAGATTACTAATCTGCTACTAGATCTTATTTTGGTTAAGGTATCCGACTACGTTCGGAACCGTGATTTTTCAAAAGCGTGTAAATGGATATTATTTATGATATATAGTGTCACTTAGATTAGAATACATGTATAAAATTGTTTTAAGGACATTATGAAAAAAAAATATTTAAATACAATATTTTGGAAAAAAATGAACTTAGAATAACCTTTTTCCAAAATTTTCCCTTTTGAAAAAAATTTTTTTTTTTCAATATTTTGCCTGCATATAGCTCCACCTCTGCGCAGAGGCCAACTAAATTTTTTTAAAAAGCATAACTCGGAGTCTTCATCCATGTTTTGAAAACAGAAGGAGAAATTTTAAGAAAATGCCCATAATTATTTCAAATAGTTGTAACTCTGAAAATAATGTGGTTTAAAAATCGTTGAGCCTCTGTCAGAGGTTTACTATAACAGGGAAAATATTAATACAAAGAAGCATTTTAAAAAAAAACATTTGGAAAAAATTCTAATTATTTTTTCCAAAATATTGTTTTAAAGATTTTTTTTTCATTGTCCAAAACAATTTTTTACATGTATTCTAAACTAATGACACTAAATTCGTTATACATTTATGCGCTTTTTTAAATCATGGCCCCAACGTAGTCGATACCAATAGTATAATTCGATAAAAATAAAACTCCTTTAATTTTACTCAGATACTATACTTTTCGAATTAATTGGGACAATTATTTTTTTTGTCTGAGTTGGTATGTGATAATTAGTGATGTTCCAAACCCCTTTAAATCAGTTATGTATGCCTAGTGGTAGTATGAGCGATCGTTATTGACTATAATTTACTCGTTTGATTGGTTTTGGTGCATCAATTGTCCTGCTGTGAGCTTTCCAGTGTAGTACTTGTGATTATAACTTTGCATTCCTCGCAACACTTATTACTTTTACTTGGGGAGAAGGGGTTTTAAAATAATCATCTTAATGAAACACTTCGACTGAGAGATAGCTACGGTAATTGGCCGACAACTGGCTTCAAAAAATTTTAAGAACATTTCAAAATTCCGGAACATCGTCTCCAAAAGGAAAAGGAAAATGTGAGCTCAAACGGAAAACTATTCCACGAACTGATAAAATTCTAATGAGAAATAGCAAAATAAAATCAAGAAAGATAGGAAAAGACCTTTGAAGGGTTTATTGGATTTTAGTGTTGAAGTGAGCCCATCAACTATACGGAAAAGACGTATGGAAGTTAGCCGTAAGGCAACAAGACCGAGGAAAAAGCAATTTCCAGTTCAGAAAAAGGTGAAAAAGTTTAGCATGGGCCCAAAAGTACCGATCTTGGACTGTTAATGACTCGAAAAAGGTGAATTTTAGTGATGAAACACATTTACTTAGGCAAGGGACGTAAATTAGGTGTAGTTAGACGAAGTGGAGGTGAAACACTGCTACCAGATCATACCCAACTGACTGTAAAACACCCTTCTAAAGAAATCTTTTTTTTTTTCACAACATATGGCATGCCATGTTGTGAAAGCCATGATGAATTATGTCAAATACCTATAAATATTACGCAGTGGAATTATTGCATTCATGAACACATTTGATTGAAAATTTCAATATGAGGCATCTTGTCACAATTAGAAATTGGTCCAGATTTTTATGCGAGAAAATAAAATAAATATGCTTAATTGGCTAGTAATTCACCAGACCTAAATCCTATTAGAATTTATGGCATATTCTCAAGAATCGTTTAGCTAAAAAGTTCTGGTCCCAACAATAAGAACATGTGCCATGAACTAGTGAAGTAAATACCAAGACGAATTGAAGAGATCATTTCTGCTACAGTAGGGCATATTTCGTACTAATAAAGAAGTGTTTCTGTCTATTTAAGGTATATAATAAATAAAATCTGAGGTTTTAGAAAAAAATCGTTTTATTACCATTTGTCCCAATTAATTCGAACAGTATAGTATATTGCTTAATTTGAAACGAGGGGAACTAAGATTTCCTCTGAAATAAATAATCAAATTACACATTTTCTGCTATTACAAGTGCTATTATATTCATATTATAAGCGTTTCCTTGAAAAACGTATTTTCTTTTCGAACCTCGTTTTGATACTTTTTACACATTTTCTTTGCTGTAAATACATTTCAAGCCTCCCCCTCCCTATTTATAACAGAAATACGGTATACGTGAATGAAGAAGTATAATTTGGTTTTTACAAGAAAATTTTTTTTTTCCTTTGAGAATATTTTTTTTTAATTTTGTTTAGATTATTTTCGAAAAGTTTCGATATGTGTCCCTTTTTCAGCTACAGTTATTGTAAGCCATTTCTTATTAATCGATCCATGTGGAATATATAGTAACGGAATTTATAACAATGAAGATATGGAAAAGAATGAATGCAAACTATTCACTCCAAAACAAAATCAAAGTGTCACATCTAAGATTCAATTCTTATATTAAAAAAAAGTGTAAGATATTCGAGCAACACGACTCAGAGAAATCTTGGAACTGATTTTAGGCTTAAAGGTCCCAAACAATTATGATTTGCTTTGGCAAGGTTCAGAAGTGCACGTACCATATACTTGATTTTTCTGAGAGGAATCACAATTTTTTTTATTTTATAACCCCTGGCAGGACCATTATGAGCAGAGCTTTGTCTTTATCCATGTCATTTGGTATCCGATTTTTCTATTATATCAGTATTCGTTAAGCATGGAATATAATCTGTTTTGCATTTCTTTATATCATATTGTCATACAGCTCAACCTATTTAGTAAAATAAACAAAACTATAAAATTGAGACTTAATATATGACTTAAATATAATTTAGTTAATTTTTAAAAATAGGGTTTTTTAAAAAAATGAAAATTTTTTTTTGAAAATAAAAGAAAATCTAAAAACTCTTTAAAATTCAATTAAGGTATCACAGTTTCGAAAAAGTGATTTTTAAAAAAACATAAATTTGGATAATTTTTGGATATTTGGGTCCCTTTAATTAGGAATACATGATAAAATTTTTTTAAGGATTTTTTAAAAAAAAATTTGTTTAAAACAATATTTTCAAAAATTAATTTAGAATACCTTTTTTTTCAAAATGTTCTCCTTTAAAAAAAATGCTTCTAAATGAAAATATTTTCTATACAAACTAAAGATTTCCCCAGAAAAGTCGAACTATTTTAAAAAATTCACATTATTTTCAGAGTTCCCCCCAAATTAAAAATAATTATCGGCTTTTTCTTAAATTTCTCCCTTCTATTGTCGTAAACATGGAAAAACCACTTCAAAAATTTATTTCAAAATTCTAGTTAGCCTCTGTACAGAGGTCTAAGCTATATAGGCAAAATATTTATAATAGAAGCATTTTTTTAAAAAGGGGAATTTTTGAAAAAGGGGTTTTTATGTTCATTTTTTTTAAAATATTGTACTTAAAAATTTTTTTTTTAATAATATTCTTAAAAATTTTTTTTATACATTTTTTTAATCTAAATGACATAAATATCATAAAATTATCTATTTATACCTTTTTCAAAATCACGGTTCAGTAGTCGAACTTAAAAAAATATTTCGCATTTTTTTTGGAAGTATGTTTCATCTTTTTCTTTGGCAAATAGGTATAGAATTTTTTTTCCAAAGCAATATTTTCATCGAAGAAATAAATGTTTCAAAAAATAAAACAAACCTGTTCCCTTGTAACTTCAAAACAGTGAAAGAAAAGTTTGTTTAAGAATATTATACAAGGTGTTTCTGAATTCGACCGACAAATTCAGAGTGGTGATAGTAGGCAGCATGGGGACAAAAAATTAACAGATAACATGGAGTCGTAAACCAAGTTCAGTCGGAGTAATTCTCACAAACAGTAATGACGTACAGTGGAATGCAAATGGGCATTAGGGTAAGAAATATATTTATTAGACTTAAGGGGTATGTTACAATACGAACAATGTATCCCACCTCGACGTCAGAAATGAAGCAGCAAGTGATTGATGCAGGAATTGTTCGAAGTTGCGGCTGAGTAATTCATAGCACAGCCTACACCGAAGGACGATGACTTGTCGGATGTATTCATACAAATCCGGTTGCATTTCTGACGTCGAGCTCCGATGCATTGTTCGTTTGCCCCTTCTCTGTTAAAACCCTGGTGACCATATCTTTGATTGTCAGCGTGAGCTAGAGGTGTGGGATTCTCGGAATAAATAGACATTTTAAATTCTTAATATGACTTTATTAAGAATATAACTTAAACGTCTAACATTTTAGATAAATTTATATAAATGAGAATCTAGAATGAACTAACACACAAAAATAGTTGAACCGAATCGAGTAATTTAGACCACTTTTTCTAAATAATAATTATATTATCTGCCTATTATCACTTCTAATAATATTACAAGTCCTAATATCAAATAATCAGTCCTACCTTATACCAAACTTAACTTCAATCTTTAAATGGAAACTTTTGGGCGCGTGTGCAATGGTATGCACCTTGTAGTAATGGTTGAGTTTCTAGGTAACTTTACGATAGGCTGTCAATTCACGCTCGTATCTCTTCCAAACATAACATTCATCAAATTGCTATTATGCTTACTGAAACCTGTTCTTTTAAAAGCTATCTTATTTGCATTTCTTATTTTCTTATTCGCATTTCGCTTTCTTGGGTTTTGGTTGGAAAAGAGTTGCCATTAATCTTGGCCGTCAAAGAACCCAGAGGTTATGTTAAAGAAAAGACGGGCGAGCCCGTCACAACCTTAAGTCTAATAAATGTATTTATCTTTTATTGCCCCTTTTCATTCCACTCTGCATCACCCCTTCATAACCATTTTTGGGAATTACTCCTATTAAATGTGGTTTGCGATGCCATATTCTATGTTGATGTGTCATCCCCATGCAACTTACTATTACTCCTTTGAATTTGTCGGGTGAATTCGGCAAAACCCTATATATATATATACATATATGTAATCGAAATAAAAATTCAATACAGTGAAACTACATTAAGAATATCTTCATGAAAACAGTGTCATCCCATGAATGTAATGATGCTGAAAAGATGTTTCATTGATAAAGAAATCTATCGCACAGTATTTTCAGAAAGCTGATACTGAAAATTCTATCATGACTTAAATTCGATTTTAAAAAGGTGAAACTGCTGGACCTAAGCTCCGAGCTATTTCTTTTCCTCAAGAAATAAGTCACTGTAGTCTTTACTTAATAATATTATGGACTTACGGACTTCAGTGTTATTTCTCATCATTTCACCTGCCTGAAGAGATCATAAGATAAAAGTTAAGCATTCTTTCTCTCATCATATATAACTTCAATAAGTTTAAGTTGAAAAAACTGTGAATTTTTAAAATAAACCGAAAATCAAGACTGAAACCGTTTTAGAAAATTTCGATGTAACCGATTTGCTATTTCCCTGTCGAGTTAGAAAAGAGATCGATTTTTTAAATTTTGTCATTAAGAAAATTAAATTGTGATATTTCCTATTTAGTGTGTGATATTTCCTATTTTCCTATCATGTGTGATATATCCCCTCTCCCCTCCAATAATAATCAATTGTTTTGGTTTTGGAAGAAGTATTTTATTATTACTTAAATAGAAAAGTAACGAATGGGATATAAAACAACATTATTTATTGAATTAAAAAATCTCGTTTTCTATGGGTATATGGTTTGTTTTATGATTTTTTGAGAAGAGGAGGTATTAAAAATTTATGTTCAGAAAAACATCTTTGTCTTAAGAAAGTGGCGGATGATAACATTCGATAGAAAAAGAAAGAAAAAAGTTCTAATTATAGAGGTTATATACTTTTTTTATACTTGCATTTGATCTTTTCTTCGTATTGATTTGTAAAAAAAAATTCTTCTAAAGTAATGGAAGTAGATTAAGAGCTTCGAACCGAATTTTTCATTCCGATTAAGCTAAAAAAATATATTAGTTCAGTTCCGGTTTTTGGTTCATTTCTGAATAATTATTTATTTATTTTTTTTATGTATAATCTTAAATCATATGTAATTCATTCAATTGAATTGAATCTGCCTTCTATATACAAGCAGTTTCGAGCGAAACCAAAGCACAATAGTACTGGTGAACCGCAAAACAGGAAATCAAGAAGCAATGTACATTTAATGATGATCATTATACGGTTGACATTAAATTAGAAAATATGTACAAGTTGGTTCAGTAACAAAATGACTGAAGATATATCGAGCTGAAATAAACTGATATTTTTTTCGGTTCAGTTTCGGTTCGAAGCTGTATGTAGATCTCCGGTCCAATTTCATTAGTACTGCTTTAGAATTACACTAGGGACCTCATAATATTTAGTTTTGAAAAAAAATAAGACTACCTATAGAACTATTATTCTATTTTCCTTCCAAAACATGCTGTTGTGTTACGAGATTCTTCATCAATGTCTCTCAATGCAAAAGTCCGACATTACAAAATAATAAACTATCGATCAATTCCACAACACAGTGATAGAATTTTAATACTGGATTGGATTTAAAACTCAAGAATCTAATATATCTATTGGCCTTCTTTACATGAAGATATGTTCCTTAGAAAACTATTAAAGGAAATCCAACTACGTTGGACGTGTTTTTAAAAGGTAAAAAGATAATGTTTTAGACATTTAGTGTCATTTAGATTGAAATGTATAAAAGGTTTTAGAATATATTATAATAAAAATTATTTGACAATATTTTGACAAAAATGAACATAGAATGATAATTTCAAAATATTCTCCTTTGTGAAAAATGCTTCTATTAAATATATTTTGTGTATATAACTGGACCTCTGTACAGGGGCTCAACTAAAATTTTTTTGAAATATATACTTAGAAGGGGGTTTTTATCCATGTTTTTACGACAACAGGGGGAGAAATTTTAAGAAAAAATACGCTGAAAAATTATTTCAATGGGTTTTTAACTCTGAAAATAATTTGAATTTTCCCAAAACCATAGTTGAGCCTTTGTACAGAGGTCTAATTTACAGAGCAAAAAAATTTATAATAGAAAGCATTTTTCACAAAAGGAGAACATTTTCAAATTAGGTTATTCTTAGTTAATTTTTTGCCGAAATATTGTCTTTAAATAATTTTTTTGTCAAAATGTCCTTAAAACAATTTTATATATGTATTCTGTTCTAAGTGGTACTAAATATCATGAAAATTATCCATCTATGTGCTTTTTTAAAATTACGGTTCCGAACGTAGTCGGATGCCTTAAATTGAAATCGTTTATTTTTATACGTAAAATCGTGTTAAACAATAGGAAACTATTAGTGGGTGTAATTCATTCATTTATTTCAATGTAAGATAAAACTAATTTATAATAGTATTGGCTTTTCTTTCGGCGCTCCAGTCGATCCAGAGGGGCATCTTCAAATGACGCGGGATATAATTGCCCTTATATACAGAGTAGATGCAGCAGAAAGAACTTGCACTTTGCAATGGATACCGGCCCACGTAGAAACCTCGGCAATGATTAGGCTTATATCCTTGCCAAGGGAACAGAAATTCTCTTCAACTTTCCAAAAGCCTTATCCTTACTGATGCTGATATAATAGGCAGAAGTAAACCAACCTCGCATTTAGTTAAGACAGCGTTTCTCAAACTGTGGGTGTTTCTCAAACAAACTCCCCGGGGAGGCGTGATAACCCTACAAGAGGGGAGCGAGCATATCGAAAATTAAAGGTTTTAAAAAATTAATTTGCCGGAATGAAGTAAGCAAAATACTTTCTAGCATAATAAAAAATCCACATTTGCAATGATATACACTGCTGGCCACCGTAAATGCAACACCAAGAAATTCAAGAGATGGCACAACAAAATTTATTTTGTAGATAATATGTTGACCAAGTATCAAATGATTAAATTTATAGACTTCTGTGAAGTGTGGTTCCTGCCAGAATCAGTAGCCAGAGTAGCCGCCATTGTTGGAGATCACCGCTGCCCCATGCCTCGGCATTGATTCAAAGAGACTTTGGATGTATTCTTGGGGTACAGCAGACCAAGCAGTTTCCACTCGTTGCCAAAGTTGATCTGGTGTGGCAGCTGAGGGTGTAATCTGGGTCAATCGTTGAGCAACCATGGACCCCACGTTTTCTATCGGTGAAAGATCAGGAGAGCGAGCCAGCAAAGGAAGCAATTCAATCTGGTGATTGACGAAGAACCTTTGGACAATGCGTGCCACGTGTGGTCGCGCATTATCATGTTGAAATATGGCTGTAGCCAATCCCTGAAAATAAGGAAGGACAACTGGCTGCAATACCTTGGAGTTGTAGCGCTGGCTGTTTAATGAGTACTAGATGAGTGCGAGAGTGATATCCAATATCGCTCCATACCATAATATCCGGTGCAGGACCAATGGGGAGGTGCATAACGCAGCTGTTCAGCATCCTCTCTCCCCAGTGTCTCCAGACTCGATTCCGACCATCTTGGTGTTGCAGACAGATGCGTGACTCGTCAGTAAAGACAACTTCATTCCATTCTGCCGCCCACATCCTTCTTTCATCGCACCATTGGCGGTGGAGATTTTGGGGTTCTGCGTAAAGGTAGCCCAAAGGGGACGTCTTGCGGACGACCATTCGCTGTACACGGGTCAATGGTACGCGCAGACCAAATGAGGGTTTCAGATCAATGTGCTGGTATGGTTCGTGATGTGTGAGCGTGGGCCCCTGCGTGCAATTTGTCTGTCCCCCGTGAAGTGGTGCACTGAGGTGGATGCGACGACCCGTCGGCCCTTAACTTCGATTCAAGGGTCAATATCCGCATTAAAAGTGTTTGTTTTGTCAACACGACTACCGTTTTCCCTTAAAAGATAATCCAAAACCGGTAGGCCACTACCCTTCCTCTGTCGAACTCGGATACTTAAACAAAATCTGATCGCTGTTTTCTACGAGTTATAACTGATCTTTTTTAAAAACCCAAAAAAAAATTAAAATTCTTAACTTGAAATCGTCAAAATCCCCAAGCCTTTGGGTTTGAGGTGGCGCCCCAGGTGCCCGTACATTTTTCATTTTTTATCTCACCTCCGCTAATGCATGCTGTAAATTTTATGTTATTTGCATGCTTCCTTCAAGGTGTTGCATTTACGGTGGCCAGCAGTGTAATTTATATGTATCATCTGGCGATGTTATTTCATCAAACATAAGAGCTTTCACTTCTATACATTCATTATAGCTATCTAATCCTGTCACTAAATAAAAAAAACATAGCATTTTGTTTGATTTGCTGTAATCTCACGATGAAAGATTTCTGAAATAAAGTTTTCTTTTTAAAAACCTAAAATAATATTTCAGGAAAAAGAAAAACCCCAGACCCAAAAATTTTTTCCTGGGAAAAAAAAAAAATTCATCTGTTTGCCCCTTCAACTTACTGGTATGGTTTTGCCCTTTTTGTCTTTTTTTTTTCTTTTGGGGGAAATTTAAATAAATGGCTTTTCCCATACGAAAAAATTTACGTGACTTTGAAAAAGCAAAAAAAAGCACTTTTATAGAATTATTTGGGGATTTTTTTTTATGAGTATTCTGAAACATATAAAGGATGAAAAACTTTTTACACAATTGAAAAAGTCTTTTTATACAGTCGTTTTGCGTCCCATCTTTTGCTTTTGGGATACCCAGTTTGATGTTGTAAAACAAAGACTAAAAAAAATTTTTTTGGATTTTTTTACAAAATATATTATTTGGAATGATCGTCGGTGCCGTGGGTACGGGGCAACGACGAGTTTCCCAAATGAAATTTAAAAATACCTTTTTTTTAAAACTCACCACCCAAAACTTAGTTTAAAAATTTCTTTAATTCTCTTAATAACCCCCCAGATAATATTAAAAATTGAAAAAAATCAAAAATTTTACACTGTTTGTACTAAGAGGAAGCGACCCAGGAGTTTTCTCCGGGATTGTATAACCCTTAGCATTAATTTAATTCAAAATTTTAGAAAAGGGTTTACTTTTTAAAATTTTTCCCTTTATTGTCTTTTTGTTTTCCTTTTTTTGTATCTCCCCATGGTCGGGGTGTACTGCCCGCTGTATTTGTTAGAACTGCAGCCGCACGGGGAGTGGTCAGGGGGAAGGGGGGTGACCACCCCCAAACCACCCGGTTCCCTTTTTTTCCCCCTCAAAAATTTTTTCCTCCTACTGGACATTACGTTACAACACCACTCACCCCTCCCCCTTCAAAAATTAGAGGGGTCGCGGGCGCCTATTCCCAGGGAGGGGGAGGAAAAAAAAAAACCATATGACTGAAGGATGTCAAAAAAGAAAGCTCAACCGGATGGTGGGGGGTGAAGGGGCCCCCGAGCACAACGTTCCAACGGGAAACAGAACGCCGGCGGGGCGGAGGGGGGGAAACGCAGGAAGGAAAACAGGACGGCCGGGGGCAGTTAATCCCAAAACGGTGACAGTTCACCAAATGAACCCGGAATTCGTTGTAACGGGGACTGTTTTTGTTAAAACGTGTGAAAAGAGTGGGGAAATTTTTGTGTTAAGGGGGGCGAAGCGGGTTTCCCAATTTTTGTTTAAGAGTATGCATATTTAATTTTAGGATAGGGTAAATAAACAATATTTGCGCTTTTTAAAAATTGGATTGTCCGGGGATTCTATAGATTTAAAAAAATTTCTAAAAGTTTAGTGATGTAATTAGAAATCGGCTCCATATGTAGGTCGTTTATAACGTCATTACGAACGTACCAAAGGGGCGTTTGGGCATGACGCGGAGTATTTTTTTTTGAATTTACCCTTTGGGTTTTTTTATGTGGGTGGCAGCTGCCGCTCCCCGACCCCAAAATCACCCCCCCATGGGCAGCCACTTTTTGAGCCTTACCCCACTTTCCTCAAAAACCCAAAAAGGGGGATTCACCCCCACTGAATTCCTATATCCAGGGAAAATTTTGAGATGTCCCAAAATCCCAAATCTCGAAGCCCTGCCCACTTTTGGGCCTCCGCCGCTCGTCCAAAGGGCCCTGCAGTACAACACAAAAAGGGAAAACTCAATGAAAGCCATATCATCAAATAGATTTTTTCCAGAACGGGTTTAAAGAGTTCTTGAAACCAGATGACAGCAACATTTCCGTAGATTTTATATACAATTTCTTTTAGAACAAATTCATATTTTAATTGATTACATTTAAACCCCGGAGCGGTGTGGGGTAGATTTTAAAGGACAGCAAAACTGCTAAAATTTGAACAAAAAATGACATTTTTGTTGCTAATATCTTTCCCTTTATGTTAGTGAAAAGTGTCTGTGATTTGGTCCTTTTATTAAGATTGTGTTTTTTTGGAAACATTTTAGTTCGGCTTTTGGGAAATTTTTTTCCCAAAATAACAAAAAAAAAAAATGAAAAAGGGTAGAAAGTAGGTAAGTATTTCTGTTGTTAAATTATTCACTGGAATTGTGATGTTTATCGTGTCAATAAAAATAATGAAAACATTTGGGTGACCCGTCACCCCCCGGACATAAATTTAGCATCAAGTGCGCGTCGCCCGGGGTTAAAATTTTGAAGTCTTTTCGTTTTAAAAATTTTAAAAAATAACAAAATTTATTCTTCATCGGAATTTTACTTTTTTTCATATTTAAATTTAAAAAAATGCTAATTCTCTGAGGTTAAAAACACAGTTCGTTTGAATCTATTTATAATACGAGATTCTTTTAAAAAAAACATTTTACTTTTTTGTTTTCATTGCCTGTCGGGGTTTTACCTCCTAAATTCAGCTGGTGACGTGAGAAGTAGTTGGTTTGCCGGCCCGTCTGCCCCTAAGGTTGCAGTTCGACCCCGGGCCGGTGGTGATTTTCATGATGCAGACATGAAAGGGCCTGTCTATGAAGGACATGTAAAAAATCATTTAAATGCCGTTTTCTTGGCTACCAAAATTTTAAGTTCAATTTGCATCGTCAGAGCTTAGGTGCCCCCCTCTGAGGGGAAACTGACGTCTAAATTACATGCGGCAATTGGTATCGCCTATTATAGGGTGCCGCTAAAAAACATACCAGCCCCGGGGGGAATGAGCAGGTCTGCGGTAAAAAATACCAACTTTTTCTTCCCGTTTTGCAAGTGCGATAGGTTGCCCGTCTCAAGCAGACGTTCGGAGAATGCTAATTTGCGGTTTTAAAAGGGAGCGACATAGAATAGACTTTTTTTCAAGACATTTAAATTTTTTAGAAATGGATGAGGGAAAAATAAATTTAAATAAATATCTTTTTGCAATTTCCCCAATTTAAAAATTATAGATAGAAAATAACATGATAATTATCCTATTATTTAAAAAAGAATTTGTTTAAAAAATATATATTATTTAAAAAGTAACATATCAAAAATTTAAATTTGTTTAATTTGTAGGGTTTTGTAATTAAAAGATCGTAGGGTAGTTTGCCCCAAAAGCCATTATTAGTATAAGGGATCCCATAAAATTTATGATTGAAAATTGGGTCGACAATAGTGAAAGTTTCAGAAGTACTAAGTTAAGAAGCACTTCATTCTGCATCTTAATTGTAACCGCGCTTAATTTTACTAAATATAACCATATCCATACTACATACAAAACATTTTAAAGGGATGACAATGTCCCCAGATGGCCAAAGTAGTTATAATACTTCTCCTCACGGTCCTGACATTCTACTTTTCCTAACCATATCAATTGTCCTTCTATATAGGCTAAACTTTACAACATAGACCTAAATCCCACGATCCATCAACTGCTCTAATTGCCAAAGGTCGTGGACATATCAAGATGCGTTTTGGATGCTTTCGGTGCCATTTGATTTCACTGCATGGACAAGACAACATTAACAACAACAATTTTTTATATTGGTGTTTTCTAGCCATGTCATTGATGCCTTTTCCTTATTTTCCGTTGCTACACCTCTACATACAAAGCTGTAATCATACACTTGAAAGGTACAGCTGCTAAGTTTTTCTACTCTGGAGTCTTTTTATTTTTTTTATTCCTCTTATGGTATCATCATTCACAAAAGGAAATTTAGAACACCGTTTTCTTTTTTCCCTTGGACGATTTAAATATTAATTTTTTTTCAAAACATTACTTTTTCATTTGTTTTTTTAAAATTTTCCTCGGTTCATAGTAAAATTTCTTAACAGAATTAAAAAATACAACAAAAACTGTAATTGTTTATCACTAACCAGTAAATATGAAATCTAAAAAATAATCTCTACCTTCCTGCCACTAAAACTTTGCTGCAATAAATCCCATGAACAAAAAGTTTGATTGCTTGCCAAAATAGGGAATGCACCGTTTTTAGATTGGAATAAATGGAATTCAGAATAGAATTTAATTTAAAATGAATAAATATATTAGTATCAATCTTGCCAAGCAAACAGAATTAAAAAATAAAAGTAGAATTTTTTTTTAAAAAAAACTCACATTTTAAAAATGCGGAAGTAAAAACGTGAAAAAAATATTGTGTAGATTGAAGACAGATGTACATTTAAGTTTATATTGAATGAATAAGACAATTCGACGAATTAATTCGAATACTTTCAGTTATATACAATGAACTGTTCTTTTATATGGTAATTTCAACAAAAATTTAAAAATTAGTATCACAAAAAGATACAGCTTGTACAAGAAAAAAGGAGATGCGTTATACGCTCTCAAAAAACCATGTATGATGGAATAAAATGATTCTTGGAAATTTTAAAAGCCATTTAATAAACTGTGCAATAATTTTTTTACTGCATTTTCGCACATTTAATTACTCATCATTAAAATATTTTAAAAAATTAATTTTAATTTTTAAGTAAAAATTTTTTATAGATTATTATTTAAGCAGGTTTTCTTTTTTATGTAAAAAAAATAAAAAGAATATCATTAAATATCTTGAAATCTACACATTAATAACATACATAATTAAAAATAGCTTAATTGTTTTCTATTTTGTAAAAAAAATAAATAAATGATTTTTCTTCTTCGGAGTAGATGTAAAGTTAAAGTAATAATGAAAAATAACTATAGATTCCTTACTGTCTTTCCTCATGTCTTTTGTACCTATTTATTCATAACATTCAATAAAAAATATTCTTTTTCATTAAATATTCATCTATATCCTTAACAAATAATATTTCATGGTTTAATTTTATTAGAAGCTAGTGGTTCATTAAGTAGCAATTTGATTCTTTAAACCTAATTACACAACTGATATTTCATTCAAAATTCTAACATAAATATCAACAAAACGTTCAATCATTGATTACATTATGCTCAAATAAATTGATAGTGTGTTAACCAAAGTCATCTTACTGATTCAACAATTCAGAGTTACAGTTGTTGCTGAACACCTGAAAACAAATGGGAGAGTTATCTGCTCACATTTGCAATTCAAAGTTTCGATGAAACTTCTGGAAATAATTCTGGAGCTAAATAAACATTTAATTCTCTTTTAAGCCCTGGAGTCAGTCAGCGGAGGGACCACCAATCCAATTTTAAGTATTCCCAACGTAAAATGATGTATTTGCATAGTCAAACAATGGGAATTAACAAAATAAGTTTGAAGAAAATTTTGCATTTTCGCTGGTGATATTAGTGGTATAAATCAAGAACGCTTAACAGTTTCCTTCTTGAATTTATTGGAGTCTGATTTTATTTTGTTCGAGCTTAAATCTGGCTTTTCGAAATATGGACGTATCTTTAATGCAAGTTTAGCAAAGGTTTCTGTGGTGAATTTCTTGATATTATTATTAACAATGATTTATCCAGATAGATAATTTAAAGTTTCATAATAAATAAAATAACACTATTTAAAAAAAAAAAAAAGCCGGAATTCAAATTTTTGGTTATATATATGCATAAGATAATAAAATTTTTAATATAATTTTATCAACAATATTCTCTAATTCCATAAAAGCAAAATATATTTTTCACGCTTATCTTTTTTTTATCTTTATCCAAGTTTTTAAATATTCATACGAAAAGAAAAAAAAGGAAACACCTAGAAATATAAGAATTTTTATTTATGCATACATTTTTATGCCTATAAATTAGTTTTGAAACTTTAAATTTTTGAATTTATAGATAGCTTAAAAATGTAGAAGAGATATGAATTATGCTTTTAGTTTATTTCATATGAAATATATATCTTATATAAAACAGACTGCTTTTACACATATGAAAAATAATTGATCTGGTATTAAGAATCAAATTTTACTTATAGAATTCATTTTGATTTTAATAACTATTACAGATAAATGTATTATTGCAGAAAGATTTCCAAATTTCGTCAGTGTGTGCATAAAGTACAATCAAAACTTGATATAACACATGACGTAAATACTGTTAATAAAGTATATTAAATTAAATTTACAGGGTCTCAGGGGTATTAATTTTGTCTTGAGAGCTGAAAATATAATCAATTTTCAAATGGATATAATTCTTTGAAATAAAAACTAAACAATTCTATTATTTTAAACATTGTTTATAAATAAATGAGGTTTCAAAAAAGTGCAAGGTGTTTAAAATATAATAATAATTTTAAACATTATAAGCATATGAAAATAAGTAACATTTCTGTAATAAACATAAAGTAAATTTTGTGTTGCGCATGTTATTTTCTAAAATATTAGCCTTTAATGCATAAAACCTTACAGATTGATAATACGTATCATACTCTTAAAGGCCTACCTAATTTCAGAGTTATGTACCTTTTGTATTTCAAAATATTTGAAAAATATTGAAATTTTTTTTAAAAAAATTTAAAACTGAAATTTCTTTTACTTTTAAAAGAACATTTATTATTCTATTTATGTAAAAATAGCTACAGTGTAACAAGGAGATATTTAACTTTAAAAATCAACTTATTGCTAGTAATTAGAGCTACTATTTTAGAAAATGTCATGCGCAACGTAAAAATTAATTAATATTTCTTACAGTAATATTTCTTATTTTTATATGATTATAATTGTTAAGATTATAATTATATTTTAAACATTTTACACTTTTTGAAGAATGATTCTTTTGTAAATAGTATGTAAAAGAATTAAATTATTAAATTTTAATCTCAAAGAATTGCATCGAGTCGAAAATTGTTTATATTTTCAGCTTTTGAGATAAAGTTAACACCCTGGGACCATTTATGCTTAGAATTCCATTGAAACTTTTGCTGACATTTCACGAGACTTGATATATTATTGTGCAAGGAATGTTACGAAATTTATCGGTTTCGAAGATACTGTAACAACTTTTTTTTCTAGTTACCAAAATCATTCTGGATTCAAAATCCCTCAGATGCTGTTGTTTCTCCATTACAAGGAAATTACAATTCTGTCTTCTGTATCTAAACAGGAAAAACTTCTTTATCACGAAATTCAGTTTATTACTTTTTATTAAGAGCTGCATAGGTAAATCGATATTACAGTATTGTTTCTTTCTTGGTCTTTGAGTTTATATATACATGCTAGGAAGCATATTCCTTCCTCACACGGATGAAATGAAAAATATAACAATCGAGGTTTAAATACCTTAAAATTCCAATTATAACGTACATCGCACCTATAATAAAATGTTGGAATTTTGTTTTGGGGGTATATTTACCTCATACAGCCTACCCCTTTTTTTACGAAGAAACTTGAAATAGAAATGCGCAATGCTTTTATGTTTAGAAGTCATTTATTTGAGGTATTATTCCAAGTTTTAGAAAAAAAATAGTATATTTCTAGAACTGCAAACTTTTAAGTTCATAAAGAAAGCCATTTCTTTTAAATAAACAGTATTTCGACAAATTTAGGCCTAATTTTATCTATGCTCATATTTTTTTTTTATTTTTAAAACTCTCACTCTTATACATGGTGTATAACGTACACCCGTACATTTCGATCATATTTTTTGTGTTAAAAGTGCGCGTTATGCGCCGGATCTTACGATTCATACAGTAAATGTTAAAAAGCAATATTGTATATTAAAGACGTGTTACGGGTTAAAGATTAAGCTTTAATGTTTGGTGAATCCGAAGAGAGAGACAAATCGTTCTTAATCGGAAACAAATTATTTGTTTCAAAAATGCATTACTAAATGATTCTTTAAATGTTATTATTAAAATTTTATTCCGCTATGCTAGTTTATAATGCTAGTGTCCCTCTACAGCATTTGAAATGAAACTTTCATTTCCAAACATTAATTAAGGAACCCAAGATAGAGTAATTGAATTAAGACTTAGCTTTCTCTGTCTTAGTTCATTAACTCGGAGAATACCAGAAAGAGGCTTCCAAATTTAATGCTAGAAAACTTTTCTAGAACTAAGGCAGGGATTCCTTTAAGAACGGGATTAATTTTCTAGACTGAACATATCGCTTACCTTAATAAGCGTAACAAGTCCAGTTAATCTATCGATATCAGAAACCAGATATTTCTATCTCGTTTCTAATGGAGTTAAAACGAAATAATTGTTTTTTGAAGAATTTTCTGAATGAACATTTGCATTTGAGGTTCGACGGCTAATTTCATTGTTGCAAAAGGCACTATTTGATTCATGAAAACACTAAAACTTGACTGAATGCTTGTACCAAAAAGCTTGTTGATACTATCCAATATTTGATTGCTTTAGGTATCCAACTACCATAAACACATGATTTTCGACAAGTTTTTATGATTTTATTTTATAGGCCATCTTATTAGCTTTATAAAAATACTAAGTATTTTTGTCCATCCTCTAGAACAAAAACTACAAGTGCTTTAGTAAAAACAGGTGCTTTAACTTCACATAAGGTGTCAAAATGCGTTTTACTCGAAATGTGTTTTTTTTTCAAAAAGCTCAAACGGGGACAGCGATTGCTCAAACATTTTGAAAATAAGTTGCTAAAATTTTTTGTCCGTGTTTTGTATAACAGTAGAAGTGTTTTAACCTTCAGATTTATCAATCACTATAATATTACAAAATTTACAGTTACTTTTGTGAATATAACCACGGTTTTTTAAAATAAATTTCATATAATAACTAAGAAAAAGTGCTCTTGCTTTTGTTAAAATTAAAATATCGCTTGTTCTGAAAGTCATTTCAAAAAAGAATAGCAAAGTAATATACCAAAACTGAAACATTAAGAATTTGTTCATTTACTATTTGTACAGAGTGGACCCCGTTTATGAAATTTTTTGTCAATTTTTATCCTTTTTTTCCTATTTTAGTAGTAATAATTTATTTTTCTCTTCTTAATTTTATCCTTTTTTTCTTAAAATGTACTAAATAAACCTAAAAACCACAAAAAAATCCTCCATATCACTCTTAAAAAAAATGTTGTCGCAAGTAGTCGGATACCTTAATTGGTTTTAATAAAAAAAATTACAACAGAGCTGCTGAGTGTGAAAGTTTCATTGTGAGGTAAAAAAAAAATGAAATTTAATTATGGCTAGAAAATGATGTTATCCTATAAGCTGATTGATTACTTTTGATCTTATCACTCGAGAATAAAATTAATCAGTTTAGGGTAGTCAATTAAAATTAAAAAAAGGAATGTGATTGTGTGTAGTTATTTTTATGAAACGAAAAATATATATCCCTGCAATAGTTTCCAAACAATGACAATATTAGAACAAATACGCTATAATTAAATCTGTTCAGATTTTTTAATGAAAATCTCACAACTTGTAAAATTTGTTTTCAATTTAATTACATAACAAATTAAAAATGATTATTTATAATATGTTGTTGAACTAAATTTAATACATATTTCCTCTAAACTTCTTGAAATCATACCTGTTTTTGTCCTTTTAAGGTACCCAACTACCGTAAAATCATGATTTTTTAAAAAATTGACAAGTCTTATAATTTATTTTATAGGCCATCTTCTTAGCTTTATAAAAATACCAAGTTTTTTATTTTACATTCAATAGAACAAAAACTACAAGTGTTTTAGTAAAAGCACATGTCATATCTTTACATAAGATATCAAACGTTACAATGCTTTTTAACGGCATTTAATGTTAAAATGCTTTTCAACATGCTTTTTCCCCAATCTTCGCAGGATATCGTAGGTTAAATAAAAAAAGTTTAATTCAAAACATCTCTCTCTCTCTCAAAATGCTGAGTAGGTATCACTTTTTAGATGTTATTCTTTTATGAAAGGAGCTTTATATTTAAATTGTTCGAATACTTTTTGAGCTTTAAATAATTATCAGGACACTTAGTAATTAGCTGTACTATTTTACTCAGAAACTTCAGAAATAAGAGCTTTTTCATACAGATATTTAACTTTTAAGCAACCGTTACAACCATCTCAGAAAAACACATATATTTTTTTTCTGGAACGAAGCGATGATTTGTTCTTAGAAATGCTTCATTAAGACGTCTTTTTGAAAACGAGGCTTTTTAAGGGGGTTCCTCCATCTGATGGGTTCAAAAAATAAAATGTTTTTTTCTTCATAAATTGCTTCCTTAATATGTCTAGAATAAAGTGGGAAATAATTTTTTTAAAATTCGAAGTCTTTATAAAGAAACAGGTGTTAGAAGAGCAGCTGTTCAGAGCGCTGAGTTGATAATGGAATGCTGGGCATATTGTGTACAATAGGCTTGATACCATTGACCCTTCTATGCAAATATACGTTCATACAAGCATAGACACGTTTGTAGAGGTTTAAAAGGAAATATCTATAGTTATTCAATATTTCATCGAAGTTTTAGTCTTGGCTTAGCTTCGCCGATTGATAGTAAGTTAAGATTTTCATTGTTTTCATTGGACGTGAAACTTTAAAACGCGTTTTCTCAAAACTTTGTTTTTCAAACTTTCCTCCATCATATTTGAGTGAGCGAGTGGATATTAACGTCACAGTGTTCAGCTGCACAAGGGTTTTTGGCGACGGACCTCATAATTTTGAACCATAGTCAAGTGACGAGGACGAAACCTGAGTTAGCATCCCCTCTCCTAGCTACCACATCACACCAACGGGAGGACATTTGAGCTCTCGACAGATTTAACGTGCATCGTTCTCCTACACGGTGGATTTTAAGTGGTACTAGGCTCGAACTCATGACAAGCCAGCCACCTTGACCACTAGGCTACCACGGCCACTCCATCATATCTCAAGAACGGTTCGACCGAATTACTTCAAATTTATAGGGTAGACTCAGCCCATATACACACACCAAATGGACAGCGATCATTCCAAAATTCAAAATATTTCCATTTTTTATAACAAAAAAATAACAACCCCCCCAAGAAATTCAAAACTTTTTTTTCAGACGCCTACCAAAAATCCAATTTTTGATATTTCAATTGAGTATAGTCCATTCTGTACATTTAAGCGTCCAAATTAAAACGTCGTTAATTTTTTAAAATTTCAAATAAACTAATCAGCCGGAATCGTGGAGGAAGTGAGCTTCCATTTTTTTGTGACAGGTGTGTTCAGAGCGCTATAACTCCCGTTCTATTGGATATTTTTGGCTAAAAATTTATATGCATACTCTTAAAATACTTACAGTGGACCAGAAAAATGCTTGTAAACTTGCAGTTTTCTATAAAATTTAATGTTTTTTACTAATAAAAATTAATATTTCGGAATTATTATTTTTTATGATATCCGCAACTTGTGTACTTAAAGAAAGGACGTGGTCAATTTTTAAAAAATAGTATAACTATTATTTTTAAAAATTAATAATCAAAACACTGCTAAAAATTAAGCTACAAAAGTCTTCTTACACTTTACAAAGGTCTCAACATAGCTTTAAATATTGTATTTCTTTCTTAATTTAGTATTTAATAGGATATCTTTTAGTCTCCAATACAATTTTTAAATGTCTTGGTATAGATTTAATCAGTTTTTTTGTAATTTCCGCATCGATTTTCCACCATGCTTCCATGATAATTGTTTTTACTTCACATTATGTGTTTATATGTCATGTTTTTTTTCTTGAATCAAATTCTCAAGTATGTTCGAAAGGCTAAATAAAGTGATTGAGGAGGTGTTTTCAGAATTCGGGGACAATTATAGAGACACCAGCGGCCTACATTGAGAGCAGTGCACTTGGCATAATTATCCTGTTAAAAATGAAGTCATCTCCAATATTCAAATTTTAGGCCGATTATTTCAAATTAAATTATTTTTAATTATTTTAAATTATCCGACCAAAGTTTAGATATGAGTGGCGACTTCATTTTTAACAGTTATACGCCAAGCGCACTGCTGCCAATGTAGGCCATTGGTGTTTCTATAACTGTCCCCAAATTCTGAAAACACCTCCTCATTCACTAGTTAGCCCTTTCGAACCTATTTGGTGAGAATTTAATTAAAAAAATGAAAAAGAAAACATGACATATTAACACATGATGTGAAGTAAAACCATCACAGAAGCACGTTGGAAAATCGAAGCAGAAATTACAAAAAAACTGATTAAATATATACCAAGACGTTTAAAAGTTTTCTTGGACACTAAAAAATATCCTATTAATCTAAATTAAGAAAAATACAATATTTAAAAAGCTATGTTGAATTTATAAGTGTACGAATACTTTTGTAGCGTAATTTTTTAGTATCTTTGATTATTAATTTTTTAAAATAATAGAGTTATACTATTTTTTAAAAAAATTATTATGTCATTCCATTAAGAATAAGTTGCGGATATCATAAAAAAATACAATTCCGATACATTAATTTTTGTTATTCGAAAATGTTAAATTTTATTGAAAATTGCTAGTGTACGAACACTTTTATGGTCCTCTGTATAAATAAATGTGATAAAGAACTTAAAGTTCTATAATTTTACTGGTCGTAAAAAAAAATTCTCTAAAAATTTTTGAAAAAGTTTGTTACATAGGTGAACCTCCTTAGTAACATTAATAACAAAAAATACTGAATATTTGGGGCACTTAAAATCTTACATAATTATAATTTTAATAATGTTAATGCCCTTAGCGAATTTTACAATACTAATGTGATGTTAACACTCAGCATTAAAAAGTATGTGAAAAAAATTAAAAACACTAAACAATGAATAGCTGGCATAATACTATATATCTACTGGCCATTGACTGAAAGACAAAATAACTTAGTGAGTTGGCGATGGATTTCACCGTTTTCGTAGTAACCTGACCATATTTCGGCTTTCAATTTCCCTACTGTATTCGAAATTTCTCAAAAATCCAACTTCAAACAGCATTCTGTTTTTTAAATAATAAATGAACAAATAAATAAAAAGAAAATATATGTTTTCAATTTATTATGACTTTTTAAAATGAGGGTGAAATGGTAGAGATGAATAAATTTAAGAAATAGTATAAATTTTTTTAAAAAATATGTTTTAAATTTTTTTGCAAGAACAATAAATATTTTGTATTTAATGGTATACATTTTTTAATTCACTTTTATTTACGGAATTTCAGATTTAGAGCAATAGCGGCTTGATTAGTTGCAACATAAAAGATTATAAAACATTGGCAAAATTTCATTTTTCAAAAATTGAAGTGAAATACCGAAGAAAAAGATTTTTCTTTATTCGAAAAATATTTTTGCTATTTTACTTAGCTAGGTGAAAGGCAACTTTTTCAACGCATAACGATGAAAAAAAATTTCGCCCCCATACATATTACAAGCCTTTGTTCTTAATATTATTTTTCCCTCACGCTGTGAGAGTAAAATCATCCTTTGTAATTACCCATTAAAAGCAATTAATAGCAGTACAGAGAAGATTAGAGAAGTGCAATTCATTAAGAGTTCAAAATTAATAGCCTCAAAGGAATACTTTTTTAAAAAAAGATATAATCCATATTACTTTTTTTTCTGGTTTATTTAACAAAAATGGTTTTCTTCGGAGCTTCATTAAAATTTATATAAACTCTAAAGTGCATTATCTGTAGTAGTGGAAATTCAAGTTATAAAAAAAAACACTGCAAAAGATGAACGATTAAGTAGTTTCTGGAGTCTAGTGAGAAAAAATTTAATTAATTTTTTTGATGACAATTAAGTAAACGAGATAATTTTAATGTCTTAATACAAATGTTTGGATTAAAGAAAAAAATGATATCTATGATATATCTATAAGATAATTTCATAGTACGGGATACATATTAACTAGCTGCTGGTAATATCTAATGTTTTTATTCTGAATATTCATTGCATATTCTCATAAAAATAGTACGGTAATAGATACATTCATAAAGTCTTAGCACATTTTAGAAAAAAAATAACTGCTCTCATTTAATGCGAAGCATATAAGAAGTAGTACCCGAAGATTTAATTTGCTTAGAGATTTAAAGAGAAAAAAAGTAATTCGTAAGAAAAAGAATATTTGTTTCCTTTTAAAATTTTTTAGACTCTTAATGCAAAATCATCCACAAAAAAAATGTAATATTTGATTTAAATAACAGAATTGTTATACACTGAAAATTCAAATTTAAAAACCGCACCTAAGAAAACGAATATCACAATGGACGTTTTCTGTATTCTCAGACTAATGAAGAAAAAAATTTCTTTTCAATAACTTTTACTGGTTGGGTTGAATTAATTTTTTATGTACTTTAATAGTATCATAAAATTAGAAGCTTATTTAACGGTTAGAAATTAAGAACTAAAATAGACATTTTTATTTAACTAAATTATTCATAACCATCTTTTAGCTAAAGAAATAAAATAAAAGCAAGATTTCTTAAATGATAAGGAAAAACATTTAACAGTTAACAAGAATAAAAATAACTTAAAATATGCGTTCCGAATAATGATATGCTGAAAATACACTGCTCAGAAAAATTATTGGTGCAAGCAAAAAAGTGAAGAAACACACCTTTGCATGATAGCCATGCATGAGCATGAAAGGGAGAATACAATTGTAACAAAAAGCAACAAAGAAAAAAAAGAAGCAAATATATTATATATATTAACATATATATATATATATATAAATATATATTATTATATATATATATATATATATATATATATATATATATATATATATATATATATATATATATATATATATATATATATATATATATATATATATATATATATATATATATATATATGGGAATTTTAATTCTTTGGAATGATACAAAGAGCTGATGATGATGCTTCAGAGCAACATTTTGGTTATATGTAAATGGCAAAAAGGCTAATTGTTTGTTAATGATACAGGATATTTAATACGGCATGTGGTCCCTCGAACAACTAAAACTCCCACACATCTGTTTTGCATGGATGCGATGAGTTGATCAACGAGACTTTGTTCGACGAGACGAATACTGTTCCAATCTGCGTCACCCGAATGAGTCCCAAGCAGGCTGGTTAAGATTTATCTCAGAACAATTTGCAGGACATTTCATACATTGTATTCTTTAAGCTTGAGGAATATTCTCCACAAAATGAGCTGTATGATTTCTAGCATTACCCTGCATTAAAAATAAATCACCCATGGCTGCAGTGTAAGGCACGGCATAGGGTCTCAGGATCTCATATACATACCTTTGTGCCATCAACTTGCCATTTCGAATGGTATGCAGATGCAACCATATGATACGACTACCTATGCTGAATACCAGTCCATACCATCACATCATCAGGTCTGTGATGTAATCTTTGGTGAACTAATAATAGGTTATTTCAAGCGCCCCTTTCTTGCTATACCAAAACACGCCTAGTGTCACACTCTCAACTGACTTCAAACTCGTCCCCGTAAACAACACTTGACTCCTATCATTTAGTATTCAGTCTTAATGATTATTAACTCACTTTCTTCGAGTCCCACAGTGTCTTTCTGTCAATGAATACACACCATAGACTTATATGTGTACAGGTTCCCTGCGTGAAGCATATTTCTTATTGTTTGGCTTAAGATCCTCTGTTCTGTAGCCAAAAGAAACCGTCTTTGAATTGGCGAGCTGTTAACAAGATATATTAGTCATTATTTGCTGTGGTAGCCCGTTGACGGCCTGGTCATGGCAAAATTCAAACATGCCCTGTTTCTTGCAATCGATTCCACAGTCTTACAAGGATATTTTTTGCCACTTGAACATCATCCATTACAGTTCTTTGTATTTGACGGGATTCCAGTTCTCCGTTAATACACCAAACCGTAGATTCTGGTACATTACGTTATCGTGACATTTTCCAGTCCCCTTTTCTCAAAAGAACAAACGAAAGGTTAAATTTCACCACTGAGATAACGAAAAAGAACAAGTTCTTAGAATTCACCATTTCAGCACTTATTCCCTTTTTCTGGTTTGTGACTCCTCGTATGTTGGTTTGAATATGAAGTTTTCTTCTTTTGCTTTCTGCTACACATTAAAATATGGATGCTTTGTTTTACTTTAGTTATCAAAAGAAATATTTACGAAATTTCGTTAAATCCGTGTGCTCCCCTAATTTGTTCGAGTAGTGTTCTATTTTTATGTTATAAATTATCGTACCATAAATTAAATTCCTCAGAAAAACATGAATAAATTCTATTTAGAAGTAAAGCATTTTAAATGATCCATATTTCCCTTCAACTGCTTCCATGAACATAACAAGACATGCATTGCATTTCACTTTAGTTATTTGCTAATTTGTATAAGCAATAACCGGAATAAAATAATCTATTGGAAGAAACAAAATCCATGAGGAGAACCTAAATAAAATCTTTCTTAAAAAATGTATTAAAAATGAGATTAAAAATCTCACACACGACTCTGAAATATTTTCTATTAGAAATTTTAAAGACAGGTTTACATAGTTTTCATAATCAATTTTCCCAAGCAAAGTAACTTAACGTTCCCAGAATTATATGACACTGATATGTGCAAACGAATTTCAATAATTATACAGTCAGTACTTATTTGGAATGTTTTCATAATATCTGGATTTGCACAGGAAAAGGGGAACATATCGGATTCTTACTTTTTCTGTTGCAAAATGATTATCGCTTAAATGTTTGTTTTAAATAACACCAACTCTAGAATATGGTTTTGTTTGATTCGATAATTTGCGATACTTTTAAGTTTTCATTAAAATGAATCGATCTAAAAATTCAATAATACTTGTTCCAACATTGGAAATTAATAGCCAAAAGGCAAACACAGGTAAGGAATTAATAGTTTTCACAGATAACACGTTTTCAAGTGAAATTGAAGAGGATTAATCTGTTTTTTTTCTTACAGTTTTGCGATTATTAAATATTTTAAGTATTTTTGATGAACTAATAGTACAATTAAATTATTAGATGATCCTATATTTTGAGAAATATAATGACTTAATGAAAAAAATAAAGATTTGAAGATTGAAAAGATTTTTTTAGAAAGAAGAAAGAAGATTTTTTTTTTAGTTTTGAATAATAAAAATTAAAATAAATAATTTTGAGTTGTTTTAAAAGCATGATTCTTAACTATTGAAATTTTATACTTGAGTATTACAGTAAAAATTTTAGTAGTACATAGAAGACTTGTAAATAGAGAGACAAAGTTAGTTGTAAGAAAAGTTGTAAGAAGCTTTGGTACTTATGACCGTCGCAAGCGATGAAGTCGCCAAAAATGATGCAAAAGACGCCGAACGGAGTTTGAATATTCCCGCTGGTAACCTTTAGGCATCATATTTTCAAAACAAGTAGAGGTCTTTTCTTATTACTAACATCTTTTTCAAAATGCATCAAATACATATGAAAAACATACGAGAACTAACATTTATAGCATTTTTTATGTGTATATTGTATGTTGTCGAAAATAACGCCAACTTGGCAAAATTTGCACCTACGAAACGGAAAAATACCGAAGATTATAATTAAAATTAGCATTATTATTAAGGAACTAAGTGTTCAGATACTACAAAAAATTAATAAATTGAATATTTACTGAAAATACAAAAATTCTACATAAAATTTCATACAAGGAAAACTTTTCATGAAATTATACTTACAGAGGGGGAAAATTTTATAGTTACCTACAGCTATACTTTCCATGTATAGCTAGTACGTAGATTAACAAAACTATTTTGATTTTGTAGTTGAAATAATACTAATATTCAGATATTTCAAAGGCGTTGAAAAATATAAAAGCAAACGATAAATAATTATGATTACTTATAAATCTTAAAATGTTTTATTCAATTTTTAGTCACATGTAGTTCGACATTAAGTAGTATTTATATAATTTATATAAATTAAAAGCCAATGTCTAATTAGAATTTTATGAATAAATTTTAACCCAGTTTCTTTTATTTGTTTATTATGCAGCAAATATAAATGCAATATATATGTAAAACCTTAGATTATATTTCTAAATATTTTGTACAATATTAAGAATATTATTAAAATTGCAAGCTATTTATTTTATGAATCAAGGATTTCCCAAAACACTCTTTCATTTTTCATTAAATTATTTGAAATTTATTTTAACACTATAGTAAGATTTTCGTAGAAATGGAATACATTAGTGAATTTTGATATTATTACAATAGAGTGAATGCATGAAATAATGAAAATGATGCTCAACTTGAATTTATTTAAGGACGGGAATTTATTTTCTTAATATTAGATTGATGCTCTTTTCTTTAAATCATTGTAGTTTTATTTTCATTTTTTATCTTATCTAATTTTATTATTTATTTTTTTATTATTCATTTATTATTTTTTATTTTGATAATTTTGTTAAAGCCCAGTGGCGGAGTGATAGTCTATCGCGCTTCTACGCCACAGGTCCGGGGTTAAAATTCTGGGCTGGGCAGGGTCGACTCAGCCTTTCATCCTTTCAGTGGGTCGACAATTGAGTACCAAGCTTGCTTGGAAACTGAACACTTTGAGTTTCGCATCAGACTGACCACTTGATCGAAACATCTGCTCATGCACCACAGAATCTAAGGTCCCGTACATTGAGATAGGCACAGTAGGCTTTGGCCAACATGGGCTGTTGCGCCACTGAGTTCAGAGTTTACTAATTTTGAAGAATATAAAATTTGATCAATCTAAATCTTTTAGATTTTTTTTAAAGCAGTTTCAAAATTAAAAGATTCATGTGATTTATACAATACAGATAGCTAAGGAAAAAAAGAAGCTTTTCCTTATATAAAATGTATGATTGGGATAATAAAATATTGAATATCCGATTTCAAAGAAGAAATAAAAATAATCGAACTTAATGAATAGCTAGAGGCAGATAAACTAAAAAATAAATATTTTAATTCCTTAAAATTCTCTAATTCTCTAATTTTCTCTTATGTAAGAAATTTAAACTACCGTCTTAGTCATTATTATTTGATTCGAAAAACAAAATATATAACAATATATTTAATAAGACAGGAAGAAAATATATAGGTTATGTAAGCGAAATTTAAAGTATATATTTTTTAAAAAATTGCAGCTTTAAATCCTTGCTTATACGGCTTCACTGAGTGAGGTAATAATGTATTCGTCATTTTAGAGATAGCCCTTAATTGCTCTTCTATTTACCAAAAGTGTTTTTATTTTATTTGGTTTTTAAATGAAACTTGAAATGTTTTAAAATAGTTATATATATACGTAATATAATTCACGCGTTAATTTCATCTTTCAATTTTTAATTACGAGACTATCCCGTAAATAATTAACTTATAGCTTACTTACCAAACGGGATGTAATCGTAACTTTATCTCTTAGAAATTAAAACCTCAGCGTATGTAACTAAGAATTACTTTAAGAACATCATCCGATTATATAGACAAATAAAAAAAGGCGTCTTCGAAAGTCATGTGAGTTTTTGAGCTTCCGGTTGCCGCTTCCATAAATGCTCTCATTTTCAGGGAAAATTGTCTGGTCGATATTTGTTCTTATAATGTTAAAGTAATTGTTTGACTATTGTCTTTGTAAAAAGTCCTGTGTTGTGTGTATGTGTATACTTATTGCTTATGTGAAGTGTTCGTCTAATGAATACAAATTTGGATTAATAGCAACCAGTATCTTCCTTTCGGTTAATACAAGATTACTACATCCGTTATGGATTAAATGATATATATATATATAATATTCGAATTCATTAGGACAGACGGGAAAAAACGATTTTTTCCCAAAACCTTAGCTTTTTAATCATTAAATATCTTAAGTAGACTAAAAAATTTCTATATTAGTACGAAATATGTCCTCTCTTTTAACAGAAAAGAACTCTTGAACAAGTTTTGGTATTAACTAAACCATAGCACACCTTGTTCTTGACTTCATCATCGAGGAACTACACTTGTTTATCATCTATTCTGTTGTCGCGCAATTCATCTTATCTAAAATATTCTTGAGAATATCCCATTAGTTCTCAATAGTATCTAGGTCTGGTGAATTACCAAGCCAAACAAGCACTTGTATTTTATTTTCCCGCATAAAAATCTGAATTGATATCGAATTGTGACAAAGTGTCAAGTCCTGTTGAATCAATTGTTCTGTCAAAATTTGTCGCATATTGAACAATCCTACTACATAATATTTCTGTGTATTTGGCAGAATTCATCATGCCTTTAAGAGAAACTAAATTTCCAGTGCAATTTGTTGTGAAAAAACCCCAAAACATCTTTTCAAGAAGGTGTTTTACAGTCTGTTGAATGTGATTTGGTAACAGAGTTTCATCTTCACTTTATCTTACAGCATTTGATTTGAATATCTGCTCAAATAAATGTGTTTCATCACTGAAAAGTACCTTGTGCCAGTCGTTGACAGTCCAAGATCGGTATTTTTTGGCCTATGCAAAATATTTTTCCATCAATCAGAAATTGTTTTATCTTCAAGCTTGTTGCCTTACGACCAACTTCCAGACACTGTTGTGTACAGTTGAGATATTCACTTCAACACTATATTCTAATAAATCCTTTCGAATGTCTATGATTATCCTCCTTGGATTTATTTTGCAATTTCTTATTAGAAATTTATCGGTTTTTGGAGTAGTTTTCTGCTTGCGCTCACATTTCCCTTTTCTTCTTAGAGAGAATGTTCCAGAATCTTGAAATGATCTTAAAATTCTTGAAACACTCTATTTGCCTACACCTACTGCTGTATCTATATCTCTCACAGTAATAAAAGTGTTTTTGTTAAGAGAGATTATTTTAGAACGCTTCCTCGGAGTAGTATCCGTCTTTGAAAAATCAAAGGTAATGCGTGTTACACGGAACACAAAATTATAACCTCCACCAGTCGCATTAAAATACCCACAACTGAGCTACTGTTTTACTAAAACAAGTCAAACGAGTAAATTATAGTTAAAATTGATTCTTCACACTGTCTCTAAGCAGATATAACCAATCTGTGGCAGTTGGAGACGTCACTGGTAATCACATACCAACTCAGACGAGAAAAATACGTTTGTCCCTATTAATTGAAACAGTATAGTACAGGGTGGCGAACCTTTATGGATCAACGTGCCGTTTTTTCTAAAGAAATGCTTAGTGAGGAACAGACGTACCGTCAAATAATTTACTATAACTACTAACATCTCAATCATTTTACTAAATACTAACATCTCAAAACCCCTTATTTACTACAGAAAAATACATTTTGTATTTTATAGTAGTAAATGTTTTAGTTAAAAGTGTAATTCAAATTATATAAAGCAGCATTAATGTGATTTCTGCTTTTGTAGATTAGATGACAAATAAATTATATTAGGATTCGATAAGATGTTACTTTTTTAACAGAATGCATGCTGAATTGAAGTCATCTGCCAATTGGTTTCTAATCGAGTCTTTAATATTCTTCTTCTCTAAAAATAATGATTCGTAGGCAACGGTCGATGAAAATATGGTTAATATAGCATGAGCCTACACCTTCAAACAGCTAAATGCGTTCGGAATCGAATTTATTGTTTCTAAAATTTCGTACTAGCAATTTTACTTATAATTTTACTTGTTAGTTTTTCTGTTTCAATCAATTTAATTTTTTTCCCCTTTTTTTAATAAATTTTGAACCCATATTAAACATAAAGAAATCAAAAAGTTTTTAAAAATTTTTTAATTTAAACCATCAATCGTTGGGAATTCAGTTTATAAAACCATTAAATCAGGGTACATAAAAAACTTCCCATTTCTATAATTCTTTTGAACTGGGAAAATTTTCACTGAAAATTCCCTTTTATCGAACGGATGATCGTTTTGATCAGTGGGGGGCCCAAAAAATTGTGCCGCGTGCCATAACCACCCGGGCCAAATTTCCCATCCCCGTTTTTTTTTTTTTATGCCCCCCTTCTCAAAAAGAGTTTCCCAAAAAGCCCTTTCTTTCCGTAAAAAACCCCAATGAAGGACTTTTGGCAAACCAGTTAAAAAATTTTAAAATGGATGCTGCAGCATTATAAACATTTCACAGGACAGCTAATATATGAAATAATTTTTAAAAAGTGGCGTTGAGAGCTTTTTTAGCCAACCCCCCTTTTTAAATAATGCACAAAAAAAATTGAAAGTAATGGATAGAATTCTAAATCCATTACAAGATAAAGGTAACTTACCTAAAATTTGCACATAAAAAAAACAGGCCCACCCAAAAATTCAATTAAGTTTTTCCCTTTTACCCTAGCAGATTAAAGCATGTTTTTGTTGAATTAAGTTTTACATATTTATAATATATATACGTAATAATTTAAAAAATTATACCAAATTTTGAATCTCCTTTATTATAAAATTTAATTCATAAATGGGCCAATTTTAAAATCGCTTTTTTTTTTTAACATTCAGATTTTTGGTTTTTACTTTTTTTGCCCTTTGGGAAATTTCTGATAGACTCATTGGCGATTCCAAGAAATATAAGATTCTTAATGGTTTTCATGCGCCTTAGAAAGAGGAATTAATATTCCCTAAATAAGGATTTCTATAAATAACTAGTTATTTCCTTCGTCTGGATACGTGATGCGTTTTTCTTTGTCATTCCCTTTATGTAAAAACTTGATTTTTGAATAAATCTCTCGCTTATACGCACTGTACAAGGAGCATGCTGAAATAAATTATGTGAGCACGAACAAGCCTCGTTATTTTTTCGGCCATGATAACTTTCTCACCCCTAATCAAAATGTAAATCTCTCTTTTGCTGGTTTTTCACGTAACTAAATATTATTTTTAGTCGGTGTTGTGAGAAATAAGATAAATTTACTACATCGGTTTTAAAAAAAATTCAACTAGGATAGAACAAAGATCATCAAAATTAGAAATAATAACAAAAATTAAAAGGGTTAGACCTTTTTGATATGAAATGTTAAATTTCCCACTCATCTCTTTTTTTGTTTTTTTTACATGCATTTTTAAAAAATAACGGGGGAATTTCATTCCATTCTCAGAATCGTAAGGAATGATTGGGGGTTTAATTTTTTTGCATTTTACTTTAAATTTTCAACCAAATTGCTCGAAAATTATCCTTCCAAATTGCCATTTTAAAGTCAAAAATCATGCAGAAATTAAATTTTAAATTTTAAAAATTTTTTAAATACCAAAATAAAAAACCCAAAAAATAAAACTGTGGAATATCAATACAAATCAAAGTATTTGCAGTTATTAGTTATCAAAATTCTATTATCAAGCATTAACAAAAAATTTCACTCATTTCAATATATAGGTTTCATGTGTATGTATGATATATGTTACCGGAAAAAATATGAAATGCCGGTTCTATGAATACCCCGGCATTGTATAAATGCCTGACGTTTTTACAAAAATTTAAATGAGAATTATTTCAACTTTTAATTTTATAGAATGAAAAAACCTTTAGGGAAAAAATGAAATAAGGTCATGATGGCTATTATATCAATGAATATTTCTAAAAAAACAAATTTATTTTTACAAAATAATGAGTGTCATTATATATATAAAAAAATTTTTCAAAATAGTAAAGAAAAAATTTACCCCAAATTTATGTCTTTTTTTATTAACAGAAACAAAACAAATAAAAGTGAATTTAAAAAATTTAATTTTTTTTTATTGCAACATACCATATTTTTGAATTACATTTCGATACATTTTCACACAAAACCCT
>BMAV01010706.1:0-28230 GCA_019973955.1 Trichonephila inaurata madagascariensis | reverse complement strand
GAATAATAGTGGGGGAGAAGAGAATTTTGGAAAAGAAAGCACAAAGAATGACCGAACAGGATTATTCAACATGATAAAGGAATATTCTCCCCGGCTCATCAAAAGAAAAGAGGAAAAACTTTTTTTTGTGTGGTTGAAAAGATCTCTTTGTGTTATTCTGGAGTGCTTTGTAGTTGATCTTAAGACTACTTTAATTCTTTTGAACGTAACATGATTGTTGCAATTTGTATAATCTAAATAATCTTTGCGCGTGTAATTCTTTTAAAAAAATGTTAGTCCTTTTTCTTTTTACTTGCTATTTAGTAATTCAAGGACGAAAATAGACTGTTTTAATTATGAAATTTTTGTTGCAATTTACATAAGATATGTTAACTAGATGGATACAAGAATTAAAAATTGAATACACTGTTATTCTATGGTTGCCACGGTTACCAAGTTGCAAATGTTAACGGTAAATAAAGAAATTAAAGCACCTTTTGTTTAAAATTCTGAATTAACAAGTAATATATAAAAAAAATAAAGCAAGTCCTACTTAGAGCAACCAAGAAAAACTTTATTTTAGTTACTTTTTATTAAATAGTTACAATTAATATAAATATGTATATACATATAACAGAATCACAATATTAAGTGGCAATTAATTTTTATTAATTATCATTTAAATATCATATTGTCATCCAAAAAAATCATGTATATAAAATTTCAGTTCAACTGAATGCTTCAAAAAGTGAAAAAAAAAATCTTTTGAAGTTTCCCCCAAGTCGCCAAAAATTATTCCAACGAGGCTGTATCTGTAATTCTTTGAATAATTAATTTTAATCAATTAATTTGTATTAATTATAATTAAATTACCGTATTGTCATCCAAAATAATCTTGTATATAACGTTTCAGCTCAATTGAGCGCTATAAAATGCATTTTATTAACGATTCAAATTTAAACTGTATAGGGAAATTGTGAACTAATAGTAGGAATTGAAAAAGGGATTCCTCCATCCATTGATACCTTTCTCGAAGCATTATTTACAACTTAATATATAAAGCGCGCAATATAGGTATTTTCATTTCATAAAGTTAAACAATAATACTAATTTTATGTTTTTGACTTCAATGTATTAAAGATACGTACATCGGTAAGAAAACAACGATTGCTTATCATGATTGAAAACAGAAAAATGAATTGTAGAATTCATAGACACAAATAGAATTTAATGCTATTATAATTCATTCAAGAAAATTGAAAAGAAGGGAAAGCAAGTTATAATTATAATTGCTACAGAAAATAATAATAACGACTGGAGATTTTTCAGTCCAATTCACGAATTCCTGTTTAAAAATCCCTAACTAAATTATTAAATTAACTTTTGCTAAAAAAATTTGGAACCGAATTGATTTAACTAACGCATACGATTACAAAGAACCATTTCTAATATACGTATAATTCGAGCTTAAAGAGGATAATCCATTTAAATTGTTATTGTGATAAGTTTGAATTAGAGTTGTTTTTATGATGTTTTTATTTAGTTAACAATAAATTATTCAGAAAGGACTTTTTTTCTTAATTGGATATTGACATCTTATTATTTATCACTACTATATATTTTAATTTCCAATACAACTGTCTGAAAAATGTTACGATGTATTAATTTATAATCCCTTTCATCATACTTTAGCTTTACAAGACTCTATTTAAGCATCGTGCTTGATATTTAGACACACAAAAATTCTCTACATTTAATTTTAATAAATTCTTAATTTTAGTGTACAATAGCAATTCTTTTATCTGTTATTATGTCTCATCGTGCATATGTACTGATAATTCTAAGTTAAATCATGGCATATGTTTGCAGCTGCTTAATAAATTTAAATTATTTCACATGTGAATTGAAAAACTTTTACTTGTAGCATTAGTGGTAATAGGACATACCAAAGTCAACACTTTTCGTTATACAATGCGTTACTACAAACCCACGCTGAATACCTGGACTTTTTAATGAACATATAAGGCTTGTATAAACATATTGAGCTAAATATATAATCTTTGTATTTGAACTATAAATTTGAGAACAATAAAATAATTTCATGAAACAGAAGGAAAAAGTACACACGTATTTCATGTATAATTCATTATTAACGATACCTAAATGCGAGAGAGATCAAAAAGTTTATCTCCTGCTCAGTCAAGTCTGTAACTCTTCTTTTAGGACCATTCAAAAAACAAAACTGTATAGATTTAAGTGAGAATTGCTGTTTCTTCTGAATATCAGTAAAACATTCCTGATTCTTTTCGTCAATGTATACTACTGATCACCGTATTGATAGAAAGCATTTCTATAGATGCAATAACAAATGTCATCAATGGTTATACATTACATATTTCCTAATTTTGTACTGTTTATTTCCTTTATTTGTAAAATTTTTATTTATTTACTTTTGAAGCTTTTATTTGTTACATTTGTTACATTTTAGCGCAGTTAACATGGATTGAATTGGAGATTTGAGTCACTTTTTGATGTAAGACTTGAACAAAAGTTAAACTTCAGTTCTTTAGAAAATGTAAATAACTATTGTTTTATGATGTTATTGATAAAAAGCTTGCATGATCCTGTATGTCAGAAGAAAAAAATAAAAGGTAGAATATTTAAAGTAGTATATATTTAATTATACAAAATTTAAATATCTTAAGTAATTTATATATTTTTTTATCTTCCTTTCTATTTTATTGAATGTTAATAATTTAAAACATAAAACAGTGTTTCATCAGTAATAAGTTTTTAAAAAGATTTTTTCCCAAAAAGAAAAATTTAGAGGGAAAATTTATTTAAGTTTCAAATTTTTCCCGAATTTAGGTATAGTTTATATGTAGTATACAATAAAATAAATCAGATACTGGTTTTATATATATATATAAAATATATATATATATATATATATATATATATATATATATATATATATATATATATATATATATATATATATATATATATAAATTTTATTTTAAAATTAACAACGTAAGTTTCAACTTCTCGCTCATCTAATTCAATTATTCCGCGTAAATGCGAGATTGACCGTTTTGTTCTATATTTTTCAAAACTGGTGCATCACCTTTTTTTAGAATCTAAAAAATTGAAAAAATTTTACCTTATATATATATATAAATTAAAAATCTTTTAGTACTAATTTAATTTTGCAGCAAAAAAAAAAAAAAACAAATTTTTTAAATGTACGAGACTGTAGGAATAGTTAACGCCAGCACTGAAAAAACTGCATAGCAAATTTTGAAAAAGTTTTTCCCTTTGTAGTTTACCTTCCCCCGGCGTGGGTAGCCCCCGGGGGTCCCTGTATCAAAATTCCCCCCGGGGGGCCCCTTTTTTTGGGTATGGGGAAAAACTTGAATTTTTGGGACTTGGGTACAAAATGTTGGGATCTATATGGGTTTGGGGGGCCCCCTATCAATGATACGGTTGATAGGGCCCGGTAGCTACGCCCCTGTTTACTTTTTTTTAAAGGATCCGACTACTTGCGAAAACTTTTTTTTGAAAAATAAAATATAGGTTTTTTGTGTTTTTTGGAATTTTTTTTGGGGAATTTTTTTTAAAGGGAAAAAAAATCCTAAAATTGAAACCAAAAAAAAAAATCATTAATATTAAAATGGAAAAAAACTGGTAAAATGTACAAAAAAAATTAAAAAACGGGGGCCCCGCTCTGTGCCCAAAAATTTTATGAACAAAATTCCCCCAATTTTTCCAATTTTGATGTTTACTTTTATTATTCATGTTTGGGGAAAAGGCCCCTTTTGGATAAAACGATATTTTTAAATTTTAACAAAACAAAAAGCACTTTTTCTTAATGATTATAATGAAAAAAGCTTTTAAAAAAACAGTGATTATATCCACATAAAAAAGGGCTGTAAAATTTTTAAATAAAACAGTGATTGATAAAAACCGAAGGTCCCAAAAAACTTCTACTGTTATAAAGAACATACAGAAAAAAATTTTAGCAAAATTTTTTTTTCACAACTTTTTTTAGCAACCGCCGTCCCCGTTTGAACCCCTTTTTGCAAAAAAAAAATTTCGAAAATAAAAACCCCATTTTTAAAATTTGACATCGTGAAAAGGTTATGGCATTTTTTTAGTTGGGAAAAACCCTTTTAGTTTTTGTTCCCAGTCAATGGAAAATAAAAAAAAATTGGATTTTTATTGCTAAAAGGATGGGCCCCCAAAATTTAAAAATCAAAAAAATTTGTCCCTTTTTGAAAAAAACATGAACTTTAGGTAGGTCCCGGGTCCCCAAAAAAACCACTGTGCATTAAAAAACTTTTAACTATATTGAAACATTTTTCTGGTTAAACAGTTTTTTAAGTCGTTTTAAGTTTTTATTAAACTGTGATGTCTGTAAATTTTACGTAGTCCAATTGCGGTGTGCATATTCAATAAAACTAGGTTGTGGGATTTCCCTTTATAGAGATCACTGAAACTGGAAATACATAAATCAGAATGTAATAATTCATTCTCAGTCCAAAAATAAATAAAACTGAAAAAAAAAATTTCTTTTCAAAATATAAAAATTTAAAATTAAAAACCTAAAACCCAATTACCCCCTTTTACAGGGAATTTAAAATGGGTCAGAAATGCTCTTTTTCTTTTATAATTTATAAAAAAATTTTAAAATGTCCCCTTTTAAATTTTTTTCTTTTTTTTAAAATAAAGTAATATTCGAATTTAAAGTTAACAAAATTGAATATAAATACAAAAAAAAGCCCCCAAAAATTTTGTTTTTAAATTTTTCGTGAAATTAAATGAGAATTTACTTGGGTGAATGAATAATTTTTTATTTTTTTTTTCAAAAAATTTTAATTTTAAAAGATTAATTTAAAACTATTAAAAAATTAAAAAACAAAAATTTTATTTTCACTATTTTTTGTCCGTCATTTTTTTGCTCTTAATATTGGAAATGCAAAATTTCCAATATATGAAAAAGAAAAATTTTAATACAAAAACCATTTATTAATTTATTCCATAAAGTGTATTAAAAAATAAAAACAAATTTCATCTGTTACTATTTTGAGCTCCATCATTTATTTTTCGCTCTTAATATTGTTAAATGAAATTAGTTGCTAATATTATGAAATGCAAAAAATATGAATAGCTAATCCATTTATTAATTTATTCCATAAAGTGTATTAAAAAATTATTTTTATTCCAACTAAATGTTTTTTTAGGAAATATAATGATTATATTCTTTACCAAGATTTATATATGTCAATTGAAGATGAATAATTCTTATACTTTTTTAAAATTACTTTTGAAAAATATTTTGTTAATTATGTTTCTTTCTTTTTTAATTTTGAACTTGGAATTCCCCTCTTTTATTTTTATTTCAAAAAAAATTAAAACTGGGGGTTTTAAAATTTTTATCCGGGATCTAATGGATATCGATGTATCATCCACAATTATGAGTGATTTTCGCACTTCTAAAATGAATGCTTAATTACGATAATTTTCCGCAGTATTCTCATTAAAATACTGTCAAATGAACAAAGAATTTTTCAAGGATTAGTTGTAAAATCAAGAGGTGCAGTAAATTATGCAGTCATAAATATCAGGGGTCATTCTTTTTGTTTCTTCGAATCATATATGCTAAACCCGGTCACGGAAAGTATGAGTAACATTTCTTTTGATAAAACTTTTCGGATCGCAATTTTTTTTTAAAAAAATTTTAAGACAAAATAACTTATCTCGTTAACTTAGAATTAGTGTTATTTTGTGTTTGCAAAATGAAGATTTTGATACTATTATATTTAGCGGACTCATTAAATTAAAGATTTCATTTTTAAAAGTGCAAAGCGAAAAAAATTTTTTTCTCCGCCTTACATTTCATTTTCGTGTATTGGTACAGAATTAATTTTATTTGCTTAAAACTACATCCCGAAATGCATAAAAAATAATTAAAACTACTTTTTTTTTTACGGTACTGCTTACTTAAATAGCGAGACTTATAAAAGGCAGTGACAAATGTAACTGAAAACATGAGTGGAAAAAAATTGTTTTTTGCTTTAAATTGCTTAGAAACACTAAAGTAAAGCATTAAACAATGTTTAAGACTTCATTTAATGAAAACTTTACTTAAACTTTCAGAAAACTTTTTAATTACTTTAATGCATAGATTTAATTGTCATTCAAACAAAAATAATACATTTTAAACAAATATAACTAAAGCTTTATATTAAACAACAACGAACAATTTTTGACATTCGCAAAAACTACTAAGGCACAAAACAATCAATTACTACTCAATTGTTCCGTCTCGCCCATTCACAATAATTTTATAGTGAAGTTAGCTTTACTGCAAAGCGATTATCGCGGAGAAAGCACAGAAAAGGCGTTTCAAACAAAATCGATAATTTTTCCGCATTCGTAAAAATGTAATTTCTTTTAAATTTCATGCACACAACAGCGAGAAAGAGAGAGAAGAAAAATTTTACTCACCCCAAAAGATTTTAAAATGTAAGGCCCTTTTCTAAATGAAGGTGAATAGTATATCTAACAGCATCTCCTGAATCGGAAACCTCGAAACCGGAGAAAATACGCAGAATCGAAATTTGACCACTGCTGCCCTCTAACGGGAGAAGGAAAAATCAATAAAGGAAGGCGCTTTATTCCAAATTGTCTCGGTTCGATTTTAAACGGAAACACGCTCTTTAGCAAAACCGTGAGCAATGGATACTAGGAGGTAACATTTATTTTAGCAGGGGCTTAAAAAAAGGCGTGTTTTTTTTGCCAGGGGGAAAATTAATTAAAAAAATTTTTTTTTTGGAAATTTTAGACCGACTACGTTCGGGTTTTTAAAAAAAGCGTATAAAGGGATTTTTATGATAAGCCCTTTTAGTTTAGAAACTTTATAAAATTGTTTTTAAGGCATTTGTTTTTAAATAAATATTTTTTTAAAAATTTTAAAAACCTTTTTAAAAGTTTTTTTTTAAAAAGGCTTCTATTATAATAAATTTTACCTTATATAGCCTGGGCCTCTGACAGAGGCCCACTAAAATTTTTTAAAATATATAATTTAAAATTTTATCCATTTTTTACGACAACAGAGGGGAAAAATTTTTAAGGAAAAAAACGCCGATTTATTTAAATTGGTGGTAACTCTGAAAATAATGTAAATTTTTTTCAAAACTTGTTGAGCATCTGTAGAAAGGTCATATATAAAGGGAAAATATTATTATAATAAAACATTTTTACAAAAGGGGAACATTTGAAAAGGTTATTCTAAATTAATTTTTTTCCAAATATTTTTTAAATAATTTTTTTTCAAAAAGTTCTTTTCAAAATTTTTAATACTTGTTCTAACAAGTGACACTAAATGCTGAAAAAAATCCATTTATCCCTTTTTAGTCAGGTTTCGAACGTATCGGGTACCTTTTAAAAAAATTTGTTTTCAAAAAATATATAAAATTGAAAAAGGCCCAAAAATAACTCATGGAAGAACGCATTCATAACTGTCCTTTATTTTAACACAATAATTTTGAACCCATTTTCGTGGTAGTCACCCATGAACTAGCTTCTGAGGCGAAGAAATTTTCCCAAAATACTTCAGCTTTATAAATAAATTCTTCAAAATATATCTCTTTCTATGTTTCAATATACTTAACTTCATTGGATAAAAAAAAAAAATTTAAAAAAAACCGCCACAAATGAGCTATTTTTTTAGCTACCAATAAATTGATTGATAATTTTTCAATTTTGTTTGAGATACAATTCCAGCTTTTTTCATCTATAGTGAACTTAATTTTAGAAGCATATTATGCCAATGAAATTTTCTTTTTAATGTTTAATTCATTTCAAGTATTTTTTTCTCAATAATATGGCTCCTTAGGGGTATTGTTTTTTTGAAAAACTTTGTATAACGACAAATAGAAGTTCAAGGGGCTTATTCTGAAGTCACAGAAAAAAAAAACATGTTTTCCATTAATTTAAACATTAAACTAATCTACTTTTCTTTTTCAGATTTTAAATTTCTTTTTGGGTAAAGTTTTTAAATATTGGGGAAAAAAATTTTTTAAAAAAAAGTTTTTTTTAAATTAAAAAAGTCGAATTTTTATATTTTTTAAAAAAATTTTTTGTATACATATTTTTTGAGACGTTTCTGCAAAAGCAAAAAAGGGCCCCCCGGGCGCGTGAACTGATTAGTTGGAAATACAAGATAGTTTTATTTTGACTATGACGTCGCATGAATTATCCCATTGCTCTGACCTCACCATTAACAATAGAGGTTTCTTTTGTTTCAAGCAATATTGATAATCCTGGTAATGTTGGTGTTTTTTTAATATTATTTTTAAGAGTTATTGAATTTCAATTCTGTTCTAGCATTCCTTCTCCAATCTTCCCTATTATGCCAAAGGTTCTTCTTTGAGCCTCGACAGATTGGACATGCATCAACCCTACTACACAGCAGATCTTTAGCGGCACCAGAACTCGAAAACACAACTTAACAGGAACAACACCGGATCAATTTCGGTTATAGAAAAGGTTTTTACCACGGGGAATAATGAAAAGGGCTAAAAACCCTAATCATTGACGGGGACGTTTTAAAAGGCGGGAAAAAATTTGGGCCCGGGAAAAGGGTCTGGTCTCTTCTCCCCCCGGCCGCCAAAGGGATGCGTTGAACAATTTTAAACGGTAAAATTTTTTTTCCGGGTTTTGCATCCCCCCAAAAACCCCAAGAAATTTTGGGGGACGATATTCAACCGGGTACATGTGATCACCGACACCCCTTACCCTATATAGGCCCCGGGGCCTATCCAATAAAATTCATTATTCATTTTAAAAGGTGACTGGTCATTTCCTTTTGGGGGTTGAAAAGTCATACATTTTTATTTATTTCGGTTTGTACAAAAGTATTTACAACGTGCTAAAAAAATTGAAAACCTACTTTTATGGGTTAAAAGGGGGGTTTCACTTGTTGGGGGCCCGGTGACTTTGTATAAGCCCCAGGACCTAAAAAGTTTTAAGGGACGTCCCTGACCAGTCCAATTTTTTCCCCCTTTTCTTTTCTTTTTTAAAAAAATTCCCAACCCTCCTTCCATTTTTAGAATCTTTGGGGAAATTAAATTTCAAAACTTTTTTCATTAGATCTATTTCCCAAAGAAATTAGCTTTATTAGAAGTAGCTACTTTGAATATTTCTGAATTCTAATTTTGAATCAACCCTACCGCATTTTTTAAAACCATTTTGTCCCATTATAGTTTATTTTTAAAAAAATTTTTGTTTTGTTTTTTCCAAAAGGCCTTTAAATGTGTAAGTGTAGTTAAAAAATTTCCGCTAAAAGTTTTAAAAAAAATTTTTAAAAAGGGCCCCAAAAGCCCCCAAAGAAATAAGAAGAAATTGTTTTTTAAATTTTTTAAATTTAAAGGGAAATCATAAAAACAATTTTAAACTCTGACTTACATTTCTTAATCTCCAAGAAAATGTTTTAAATTTTAAGAAATTTTATTTTTGAGATTTTTATCATTATTAAAAGCAGGTTATATAGACATAGTAAGACCCTTCCCAAGATAATAATGTTTTCCCCCTGCCTAACCTCACCTAATAAATCAGCTATTATTATATTTTTTCTAACAGCTACACAAAATATTGTCTTAAATTTCTTTAGAAAATTTCATATATTTAACAATTTTTAACTATACACATTTCAAATATATGAAGAGCTACATGTTCATCAGAATCTTATAGAAACGAACATACGGCCAGTTCAACATAAAGTTTGAAAAAATTTAAATGTTCATTTTAAAAAATAATTTTTATGCGCCCTTTAAAATATGCCCCCCACAATAAAATAGAAAAAAGGTATCCGACGACGTTCGGGTGTTTTTGGGTATAGAAAATTTTGTTTTTAAAATTTAGAAAAATGTATATAAAATTGTTTTAAGAATATTATTACAATAAAAAAATTTAAGAAACCTATTTTGACAAAAAAATTAACATAAAAGACCCATTTTCAAAATATTGCCTTTTTGAAAAAAAGTTCTATTATAAAATGTTTTGCCAATAAGACCTTTAAAAGGCCAACAAAATTTTGAAAAATTAATTTTTAAAAAGGGGGTTTTCCCTGTTTTACGTAAAGAGGGGGAAATTTTAAAAAAAAAAACGCCAATAATTTTTAATTGGTGGTAACTCTGTAAGGAATTTTTTTTAAAAAAAAGTTCAACTCTCTGGAGAACCACATATGCAACACACACACACAAAAAAAATATTTTTGAAGCTTTTTATAAAAGGGGGCAGTTTGAAAAAGGTTATTCTAAGTTAATTTTTTGCAAAAAAATTTATTTAAAAATTTTTTTTTTCAAAATATATCCTTAAAACATTCTTTACATGTATTCTAAAGTGCATGATTCAAATATTCAAACGGGAACTAAATATCCCTTTTTCATTTATACCTTTTTAAAAAAACCCCGGGTTGAACGTATCGAAAACCTTAATTACAAAATAATGTTACAAACAAAGGGAAAAGTAAGAGGCTAAGATCATGTTAATCGTCAAAGGCCCAAATCCGGGACGATGTCTAGATAACAACTAAATTATATAAATCGGGTTTTAAAAAGACCAGAATTTAAAATTTCCCCCTTGTGTTTTGCTATAAGTAAAAGAAAATAGAGATGATTTTTTAACCCTTTCTGGGTTTGGGGGGAAAAGATAAAACTGTTGAATCCCAAAAGACGAACCCCAAATTCTGAATCGAGGGGGGTTTTTTTTCTTATCCCTTTCTGCTAACCCCTACATCGTCATAGCTGGAAACCATTTTTGGGTATTATTTCCCCAAAAAGGCTAAAAGCGAAATCATCCGGAACCATTTTCTTTCTTGGAAGCTAGCGGACGCCCTTTTCCTTTTCTTCAGGAATATTTTATTAGCTGATGGTTGTTATACGGAAAATTAACTTTTTAAACTTCTTTTCTTTTTTCCCTTCCCAAAGTTAAACTATTTTGATTGAAGCAAAAGAAAAAAAGATACGATGCCACCATTTTACAGTTCTTGTTTGGTATATTTCTTTTTCTTTTATGGCGTCCCCCCTCCCATGATATCGTTGTATACAGCGACAGCTTTTGGACAAGGTACTTCTTCTTTAGTACCATCTTTTTTGTCCCATTTGTAAATGTCATAATTGCTGGATTATGTGCTGTAGCACAAAATTGAAGCGGGGATCAGTCTTCTCATCTCATGTAGATGTGATCTTCCCAAGGCCCACGAAAGGGTTAATATCACTAAGATAGTATACTTAATGAACTCATGCCAAATATTTAAAAATAAATAAGATAAATCTAATAATAATGGCAAGCAATTTTTAACAGTATATTTGTATCTTTAACCCTTAATTTCGCACTGTTGCATTTCTGCAACACATGATTTATTTTAATTTAACAGACTCAATATTTTTTTAATTACCTACAAATCCCTTTTCTGAGAAAAAAAAATATTACTGCAACGAAATACGTGCTAATTTTGTCACCAGATGGAAGTGCATTTTTTCCAGAAATCACAGTAATTATAAAAATGTCTGATGCCTCAAGACCTGTGTTTTTGCTATAAAAAAAAATCCATTATATTTCATACTTCCTATTGTTTATTGAAGAAATAAATTACCAGGTAAGAAATTTAAATATTTTATGATAATAAAATCCTCATATAAAAGAAAGTGTAGTAGTTTACAGCACTGCGCAATGTTGTACTTCTGCAACAAACAAAAAAAGACTAAAATTCAATTTAAAACTGCTTAATTTTTTTTTCACATTTTTCCCTTTTATTATTATTTGAGAACTAGCTGATATAATTTTTTCATAGAAATTTAAAAAATTGCGAAGTTAAGTGTTAAGGCCCAGTGGTCCAGTAGTAGCGTGTCGTGCTTCCACACCACAGGTCCGGGTTCTATTCCCGGTCGGACAAGGTTAACTCAGCCTTTCATCCCAAATGCTGTGGGTCGAATAATGAGTACCAAGCTTGCTTGGAGTTTAAGCACTGGGGGTCTCGCTTCAGACTGACCAACTGATCAAGACATCTGCTCACGCACCTCAGCGCCCAATGGTCACCTATACTGGGATAGGCACAGTAGGCTCTGGCCCTCATGGGCTGTTGCGCCACTGAGTTCGAGTTTTGTATCTTTATGAAGTAGTGAGGTAAAGCGAAATGATTATCTCCACGCAGGCTGTTCATTATATTTTGATTCATATATTGCATATCTTGAACTCTGAGTCACTTTTATTCTTATATAATTGAGCATATCCACCAATCTGCAATGTTTCAATAGATTATACTAATACACTCCTTTTAAAAAACAGATTATTTTTAATTTAATTTTAAATTCTAGACGTGGTTAGTTTGTCTAATTCACATGATCTCTAGCTATTATTTTAAACAATGTCATTGAGTCTTATGACTTGAATCGATAAATTTTTAATTTAGTTTTAATCTTTATTAAATTTTTAAAAAATGGAGGGTGTGGGGGCGCTTGTGCTTATGGCTGTTCAAGGTATATTTTTTAAGTGCAATGTATTATTAGGTAAAAAATATGAAACATATCAAAAACCTTTTTTTCTTTACATCCAAATAATTTCCATTTGAAATGGACTCGTTTTGCTTTAAATCGTTTGAAAAATAGAATGTTGAATAATTATAAGAGAATAATTTCCAATATATAATGCGCAAATCGTTAAAAAATTTATTTCCACAGCTTTTTATTAAAAAGCATCTTCTTTAGAGCTATTGAAAATACTCCTTTAATATTACAAAATATATCTATTTCATCTTCCCACAATTAGGAGAATGTGCTTATTGCCAATTTTAGATACAGAATGTAACATTAGGTTCTTTTTTCGCTCATGTAACATGTATGCCTTATTTTACGTTAAGGCTGTTTTCTTTAATTTTAAAGAATAGGACCCGAATTTGGAACAATTTTTTCAGATATAAAAGAAATGAAAAATTAATATGATATTCTGGCTTCACTATCCCTTAGAGAGTAGCATTTTTTATCATACTTCCCATTTTTAACCGAGTTGATTCATTTTTTCTAGTATAAAATATGTTTCGCCTGTTTTATCCTATAGCGTAATGTTAAATGGGCTTTGCCTTCATGAATTAAAACAAAAAAGAAAGTATTCACGGAAAACTTTTTCAAAACACTATTGTTAACAGAGGTACGAGTTATAATATTGCAAATTTCCTTGGAAATTGGGTCATTTTTCTGTCTGAAAATGTGCTTCGCGTTTAGTTAGAGCTCTCATATTTTTACCGAAGACAGCCTTAAGGCTTTTCTCGCCATATTTCCAAGAGCGTGAACTTAACGCGGAGCACATTTATGGACAGAAAAATTGGCTCAATGTTTATAAAAATTTGTGACATTGTAACTCATACATTTGTTTATAAAATAGTGTTTTTAAAATTTCAAAATATTTCATAAATAATTAGGGTTTTTTTCTTTTTAACATGTAAAGGGATAGCTCAATTAGCATTACGGCATAGGAGAAAAAATACGAAACACATTTTATAAAAGAAAAATATGTCAACTCGTAAAAAAAGGAGTAGTATGATAAAATAAGCGATTTTTTACAGGATAGTGTAGCCAGAATATAATAATAATGTTGTGTGTGTGTGTGTGTGTGAGTACTCTTATATATGAAAAAATATTCCGAATCTGGGTCCTATTCTTTAACATTAACCGAAAACAGCCTAAATGATAAATTAAATCAATAAAATATAAAAGATAGACAACATAAACTTAATATAGCTAAAACTAATAAGAATAAAAATATTCAATGGGACACATTTGAAGGAAAAGCATTATTAATGAAATAAACTTCCTCAAAGAAAACTTCTTCTAGTAAAAAAGGGAAATAATAATGAATAATAATGTGTAATAATAATAAATAATAAAAGGAAATAATAATTCCTCATTAATAGCCATGAAAAATTCTTCCAAAACGTTATCAGCAAAATCTAATCTTTAATATTTGAAACTTATTTCGACCTCTCTTTGTGCTAAAAGCTTTTAATAATTATTGAACAAACGAATAGTTTCTATTTTGAGAAATATACTCCCACACAGCAGACTAGATTTTAAAATTAGATTCAAGAAAAATAAGTTCTCGAAGCTCTCTTTTGTACACTTACAACCGCTACGATTCACAAACTTTACTCCTACGATATCTCGTACCGAGCGATGAAGTGGGTGGTTATTTATCGATTAATCTTTCTCGTCATAGGGTGACGACAAACCAATCAAAATTCAATTGAAAGATACGTCATCGGGACAAATTCGATGTCGCTACAGTCACGCAACTTCATTGTGAGAGATCGAATAAACTATTATTTCTAATGGAAATTTATTTTTTTCTTTGTTGCTACTTTAGAATTGTCGCATCCATAGTATTAATTAAATTTCGAAGAGTTTTATTCTCGTTTTAATAGATTTTTAGAAATGACATTGTTGGATAAATATGTTATACTTTATTATTGTTTGAGTCCATATACAGAGTAGCTAGAAAAAGTCTGCGTTCACGTTGTATTGCAAACATGAACAACGAAAAAAAATTTAAAAACTGGGATTTAAAAAATATTTTTAATTATATTTTATTTAGTTCATTTTAAGTATTCAGAATAATAGAAGTCAATTTGGTATACCTTCATAGATTTTAAAATAATGACAGGTTTGTAACGATGCTAACAAAAATCAAGTGGAAAAAGTCTGCGTTCACTATTTTAGTAGTAACTATAAAAATTATTTAAAAAGGGAATAATGAGCAATTTAGTAGCTGGTTGGATAACCTCATCATTTGAGAACCTCCTGAAGTTGTTTCGGCATTGAACTAACAAATCTGGTGGTTTTCAGCACTTATCTTTTTCCATTGGTCCTTAAGAACATGCTTCAGCATATCCTTGCTGGATACATTGTGTTGACGAATCATGTGTTCCAACAAATCTCATAGGTGTTCTGTAGGATTCAGATCAGATGACTGCGAGGCCATGTGCAGTTGATTTGGGACATTACACAAGAGCCAAAGCTTCACAATCTCAGCGGTGTGCTTAGGATCGTTGTCATGCTGGAAACGAAACGATCATCCTAAGCCGAGTTTGGTGGCACTTTCCTTTAAATTGTTTTTAGGACTTAAAAATAATCATATTTGTTCATAATTTATTATATATACTCCAACTTGCCAACACCATTGCTCGCTATTCACCCCCACCATGACTCCACAATCACCGTGCTTTACCATTGGTACTAAATGCTCTTTTTGAAATACTGTGCAAGGTTTTTCAACACTAATTTACGACCTTTTATGCCGAAGATACAAAATTTGCCCTCATCAGAGAATATCACAGTCCTCCAGAACTCCAGAGGCTTATGTATATGATCTTTTGCAAAAGCTATCCGCTTAAGCCGGTTGGTCAATGAAATATAAAGTTTTATAGGAACCACTCGACTACGGTATCCGGCCTTTTTTCAAGATTTTTCTTGCAGTATCCTCCCAAATATTTTTGTTAAACTTCTCGTGAATGTCTGTTGCTATTTAAGTTGCAGTCAAACACGGATTTTTTGTCACCATTGATGTTATACATTGTTTTTCTCTGATTGTGAGTTTAGATGGACGACTTAAATGAGGTTTGGATGTGTAAACTCTTCTATATTTAAAGTTATAAATATAACATGCTAGATAGATTAATACTGCCGTCCAATGGATCTGGCTATATCTCGAAGACTTTTTCCATCTTTTTACATTTTCACAATGATTTTACTCTCACTGATACTAATTTACTTCTCTTTATTTTTCATGTCCTTGAATTGCTTCGTATCTCACAAAAAAGGAAGAATTATTGCGTCACAATTTTCTTAAAATATTTTACTTGATAACTGAATGCAAAAAAACTCTGTTAACCTATAACGCCTGTTGATACAACTTCCAAGAATCAAGAATATTCAAATAGTGAACGCAGACTTCTTCTGCCTATTATTTGTATGTTTTGCTTCAAAACTCCTGTTATCCTAACTAGTTTTAATTCAAAATTAACGAACTCTTGCATGCTTAGTATTTAAATAATAGTTAACAAATTCATGAAATTTTGTTAGAAAAAAAATTATATTTCTATTAAATATTATCTTTGCAATATGATCTCTAATGGGTGAACACAGACTTTTTCTAGCAGGTGTATCTATTTTTTTCTTTTTACAACTAGTAAAAATGATAACAATTAAAAGATTTCAGTAGACGCCATTCTTCGAAAAATATGGTTTATTTCAGTTGTCAAAATATGAACACCATTTAATATTTGAGGCCGTATAATTTAATTTAATGGTTACAGAAAATTTCATCATAACTTACAGCTTTATAAATGATTTATTATTCAAAAAAGAACATTTGAATATATGCAGTAATTTAAATCTATAACTAATTATTTGGCCTATTCCTAAAATGATTTCACTTCAGATTTTAAAGAGGAAAAAATTAGTTCTGCTGAGATTCTTAGTCAAAATGACTAATTGGAATAATTTTTCATTTCTATAGGAAAATTTGTAAATTACACCGTTTTAAAATTTGATTTTTTAAAGATTTCCAAATCAAGGGAATCTCCTAATCAACCGATTTCCTAACATGGTTCTTTGTTGCGAGTAGCAGAACGCTTCGTCGCTGTTTTCAACAATCAATACCTTGTCAACGATATTCTACTCTTCCCAACATTTTGCAAGAGTTCTTAAACTTTGCTGACAATTATATTAAAGGAATGTAAGAGGCCGTGGGTAGCCTAGTGGTTAGAGCATCGGACTTCAGACGGGAGGGCCTGGGTTGTTCCCGATGCCACCAAATACCCTCCGAGTACACAAGGAGTACGTGCTCGTTGAATCAGTTGGTCCGAAAGTCGTGTGGGTGGTCTCAGCTGAAACCACGAGTGCAGGGGGCTGGAGAATATTTCCTTCCCCTCCAGTTCCATACCTAAATTATGGGGAGGTGGAGATCAGTGGTGTCGCTATCTATCGTAAAGAAGTCCAACCTGTCTCACAGGCTCTGGCATCATCCATTCCTTCCCTTCGGAAATTCCACCGAGCTTAATCGTACTGTCACCTGTATGGTTCTCAAGGCTAAGGCGAACGACAGGTGTACATCTAACCCCTCACCATGATAATTTCGTGGTCCTCTATCTCACTACGTCAGACAGGTGGCATTACAAAAAAACAACAACACAACAAGGAATGTAATGAAATTTTACTTGTAAGCTCATTAAAAATATTTTCCAACCATGTTCCCGTTATTTTATTTACAACCCTTGCTAGTGTGTGTTTGTGTATCCGTACGTGTACACGATCTAACAGTTTGAAAAATCTAACTCACACACACTATATATATATATATATAAATTTCTTCTTTAAAAAAAATCAAAGTGAAGTTTGTTAATAAGTACAATCCCTGACAATTAATTAAATAATTAGGCTGTTTTTCAATTAAAAACGTACTTTCAAAGCTTCTAGTTATTCCTATCACAAATTTGACTGGTGTATGATTTATAAGTTCAAATCCTTATAAATTCAACTTATCAGGTAAGCGAAATGGGATATTTAATACTACTCGAGATACTGCTCGAAGAATTGTAAAAAATGTGAGAAAAATCATTCCAGATGCTTTAATTCTGATACACTTTTAATCCATTTCAGAAATATGCTTGAATTTTTAGTAAAAGTGAGAAAGATAATATCTGATTTAATAACTATTTCTTTTAACTTTTGCTCCAATTGAGGATTCTTGGCATGGTTTAATATGCTAGTTAGATTTGGTTTTAATTAACACTGACCTACAATGAAGAAAGAATAATTGGAGAAGTACCCGGAATTTTGGACCAGGATCAAGAGATAATAATAAAAATCTAAGATATAAACTTATTCGTTTAACAATAAAAGTACGTCGAAACTTGCAAACAAATTTAAGTTTTGTTATTTAAACACACCTCAATGTAAAATGAAATAATATCTTAAAATGGCTCTTTCTTCACCACGGGAAAACAGAGCTCCCCTCTAACAAAGGTTCAGAACTTTGCAAAACTTGACTCTCGGAAGGCTATCATTGAAACACTAGGAAAAATACCAGAGTCAAAAGTCTGTAGAGTAGTATTTATTTAAATTTCAAAAATGTTTTACGAAAAATCTTTCGTATAAGACAGGATTTTTATTGAGCATTTGATAAGAGGAGTAATATTCTTCTTAAGATCAAGAGGCATGTTTGTGTTTTAAGAGTTTGTCCCATTTTAATTAGTTATTTAAAAAATTCATTTCACATTATTTTATTAACAGAACAATAATCACCTAACACATATAAATAACTACAATAAAAATTTTAAAAAATAAGACGATAACACAACCGACAGTAATCGATTCAATAAAAATTAATCAGAAGAAAAATGATCGTTGCCACTGTCCCATACGAAATGTTTTATTGCTTCGTTCTTAACTGTTTAAACCAAAACATTAAATTTCCATAATTTCGTTATTCATTTTCCCAAATAGGGTATTTGGACCGATTCCAATATTGAACTACCTTCGACCAACTGAATACCCTCTTGGATAGGGAAAATGAGCAGGAATTCCCTTTCTTTTAGGGATTATCAAGAAACCGTGTTACGAGTTCCCACAAATGAGATACGACAAATTTACGAATTATAGACAACCGTAGATATTTCATAAAGTTTACAATATATATGTAAAACAGGCTTGTTTACAGAAGGCGAAAAACTTTTAACAATGATTTTTTTATTTATTTACTTATTTTTTTTTTGACAAAAAGAATGCTTATCAAATTAGGAGAAAGAAAGGAAGAATTTGAGATATAACTGGAGTTGTATGTGTATTGTTACATCTTCATACTGTGATATATATATATATATATATATATATATGTAATGCACAGATGTCACACTATTATGAGATATTCCAAGCTCATGTTACTGAGTCAGACAGAGTAGACAAGCATTTGATACTCACTGTGATCAATAGTGTATCCTATAATCATAACAATGTCAAAGCAATTGGAATAATGATAAATGTACGATATCTACTAACATCACTACTATATATAAAGCGCTTATAGTTCTTAGTATCTTTACACTGCTATTTATTTGAATTCTATTATAAAATCTTTGGAAATTATCACAGTACTAGCTGTTATACCCGTTCTTCGCACGGGTGAATTGAAAAATTAAACAATACAGATTGAAGGATAAAGAAGTTTTTAATGAGTTAATTTTACGTGAATTGCAAATTAAACAAAAAAAAAGCTTTCTGCAAATCTCAGCTGTGCAAAAAAAAACCCCTGTTTGTTAAATTTTAAGTCTGTAGATCTAATAAAGCTGATAAAAAGGATTTTTTTTATCTATAGCTCCCCTTAACTCTCTTGGGGGTCGATTTTTGAAAACACCTTCCTAAGCTGATCTCTGCTCAGCTAAAGTAACACATTGCTGCAAATTTTGTGTAATGAACGCTTAAAATAGTATGAATAATTTATATCTGGAAGTGTAATACGTTAATATTACTTTTTGTTGTATTTATTTTATGTTAAAATTGTAATCAGACTCACACTCCGCCTGTTCAAGCTTTCGCAGTTCCTGGCGCCTGGCGTAGACAAAACAAAATGCAAAGTTTTGCTTCACATATAAAAGATAGATATATGCTGCCGAGGGCTTTTTTGCAGATGGCTGAATTTTTTCCTACTTACTTGACAATTATCGTCATATTTTGGACACTTCACACAATATCTTTATAAATTATAGGTCCAATGGGGTTTGAAGCTTCATTGCGTATGATAGTATTGAGAGCTCTAAGAAGGCCAATCGATACATTGAGGATGTATGATGCAGCTGTGAATGACTCTTCAGAAGGTTATCAATGCCCTTTACCAGCAGAATAATTTCCGACTGCAAACTGCTCATACCAAGTACTGCAAAATGGAAGGACATCTTCCGTACGCCATTTGTACTCTCACTAACTCTGTACATGAACGTAATATTTCGTGTGTATTCATATTTTATGGTCCTGCTAACTGAGTGGGTATTATACTTTTCACTCTATGCTTCGAGTATTATTTCAAAGTAAACTTCTTTCATTTTTCTTTACTGTCTTCCACTTTTGTTTGTTGAGTTTCCTTACTTTCCAATCATTCCCTCTTAGTGTTGCATTTTCAATATCATATAATCTGTATATATCATGTAATATTGACCAATATATATATATATATTCTGGTTTTTGATATATTATACAAATTTCTTTCATGTGTATATATATACAACCTGTGACAATAAAGTTCGGTGAATGAAGTCAGAACAGCCGATAAGGCTACATTGGCGAAACAAAATGCTACAATGCGTAACGACAGGTGTTTAACTTCTGTCCCCACCGTTGTTCAGTTCAGAGTCGTTTGTGTTCCATATAAGAGAGACTTGTTTATTAAGTGCTTGTTTAGTGCGTTGGTTCTTAACTGATAGCAGGAAAATGAACGAATAAAAGATCAATTCAAAGTTTTGTTTTAAGCTTGGTAAGACAACGAAAGAAATGTATGCAATGTTGATACGTGTTTATGAATATCAAACACTGTTCATGAAGTGTGTTTACGAGGGTTTCGCCTGTTTTCGCGAAGGTCGGGAAAGCGTTTCTGACAACCCCCTTAGCGAAAGACCGTAGACCTACGTCAATGACGAACACATTGAGAAAGTGAGGAAATTAATCACGAAAATTTGTCGATTAACTGTGCGCATGATAAATGAAAAACTGCAGATTAACTGTGAATTCGTGCGACAAATCTTTACCCAGAAATTAGGGATGAGAAAAACGTGTTGTCGTCTTGTGTCACATCACTTGGCTAACGATCAGAAGCAGGCATGTTTAGAGGCTTCACAGGATTTTGTCAAAACGACAAATGAGACACCAAATTCTTTGAACTGTATTATCACTGAGGATTAGTCCTGGTATCTCAAGTACAACCCTGAAACAAAACGGCAAAGCATGTAATGGCGTTCTCCTGCATCACCTCGTCGGAAAAAGGTCAAAGTAGTCCCGCATCAAAAAGATGATCATCACCTCTTTTGATAGTCAAGGCACTACCCACCAGGAATTTCTACCTGAGGGAACGACGATGAGTGTTGCAAGGTGCATTAAAACTTTGACCCACTTCATGAAACATCTGTGCAAGTTACGCCCACAGTACGCAGAATAAGGTTCATAGTTTTTTGTTCACGACAATGCCCCTCCTCACACAGCCAATATCATCAAACAGTTCTTGGCAAAAAGGAGGTGGTGCAAATTGAACATCCACCATTTCGACCAAATCTCAATCCTCCAGACTTCCTCCTATTCCCAAGGTTCAAATTCGCTTTGAAAGGAAAGAGTTTGGACGAAATTTCTGACATGCAATGAAACAGTGACGAGGCTTTTACGCTCCATCCCAAAAGAAGATTTCTTGCAAAGTTTCCAGGACATATGTAGCAGATCTCAGCGGTGTATAGTTATGGGAGGTGATTACTTTGAAGTACATAAGGTAACTTTTGTTAATATTTCATCTACGTCAATGTTTCAGGACTATTCACCGAATTTTATTGTCAGAGGTTGTATATTCCGATTCTTGAGATTTCTTTTAATTTCCATAATTCCACAAAAACTGAACTGGAAAATCATGGCATTCGTAATATGAAAATGAAGAAAACATTATAGCAGCAAAAAAAATGAATGGAACTAAACTGTGTAAAATGAAACAGAAAAATATTTTAATAACTGAATAACATAGGTAAGAAAACACTGTCAGTCCTAGCAGGACAGAAAGTTAAATTCCCTTCTTAAGAGACTTTCACTCAGCAAAAGGATTAGGTGTTACCTTTTATTCATATCAATATTAAATAATCCAATATTCTTGAGGTAAAATTCCCCCTTCCTGAATGAGCATGTGTGTCAATTTCTTGGTGTTTTTCGGAGGATTTGGTCTTGCCAGGTCTAAAATCAGGCAGCCAATTCATTCTGCGGATATCTGCCTTTTCTGGAAATTCCTGAATAACATGGGATCTGTATAGATGTACATTATGGTCCATAAAATCGTGGTCTGGTACATCCGAAAAAACGCACATGGGAGGATAACTTGATTACAGTAGGAAGTTCCGTCCATAAGTTTATCCCAATGCCTTCACAAGCCGAGACCGCACTCTTTTCTTGGTATTAATGATACGAAAGTATCTCTATCTCTCTCTTCAATTATTCTCAAAATCATTTGCCAGACTAAAACGACTTTCATCGAGATAGAGGGCAGGACTGCCTTCATGAGTATCAAGTGATGTATATGTAAACACAGTGTGAGGTATTTACCCGTGGGTGATACCTTACTCCTAAGTTATCTTCGTGACCTAGAGGTGTGGGAGTGAATGAAAAACCAGGCGTTGCCATGATTTTAAAATGTCTTTATTAAGATCTTAACTTAAACACTAACACTGATAATATTTATATTATAACTTAGCGGATCTGAGGTGAGAAAACACATAATACGTATTACCAAATAAGCACGATCTTAACCACTATATTTAACTTTCCCTTCTGTTCCTAATCTCTGTTTATATCACAGTTACTAATAGATACTAGAATTATCCTACCTTAATCTCTTGCTTAACCGCAATCCTCTCGGATCCTAAATATCTTTTTTCTCACGTGGAATTGTATCCCCCTTGACCTGATCGCTCTTTCACGGATCGCTTCACACTCAATGACGGCTTTCTTCTCTTCCTTCAGTTCACGCGCTTAAACCAGACTAGCATAATCACTTTCCAATTGGTCATACGCTTACGTTAAACTTCTGCCATTTAAAAGGTTTCCAGTTTGCATATTCACGCTTCGCTTCTGGAATTGGTTGGAAAGAATCTGCCTTTCGGCCCCAAAGAACCCAAGAGGAGATTTTAGTAGAAACGCGATGAGCATGTCACAACTATAGTTAACTTACTGTATGCTACATTAAATTGTATCACTTATGAGTTACTATCAATGGACAGCATTCAGAATAGAAGAACGTGCCGCTGCTATGGGGTTGTCTGGTCACAGTAAACAGGATACCCAACATCCAGTTACCGTATGTTGCTATTGAATAATGTTTTCTACCATTTGGCTATCATTCTATTCGCTTGAACAGCAATATGTTGGTCATCCATTGCCGGTTTTTTCTTGAATTATACTTTACTTACAGCAGTATTTTTTCGTTGTAGAAAGCTTTCCAAACTCGAGATATAAGACTTTCATCAATTTCAAACTCGAGATATAAGACTTTCGCATTTTTCAAACGACGCTCCACATCAAGCGTGTCACTTATTATATCACGTGTAAAGGTGCCCTCATGGTTTATCATACCATATTGCACATAAGATTTTGCTTTTAATTGCAATGAATATCTGGAAAGGAACATTTTCTCCGTCTTTGTATGCTAACTTGCACACCTCGCTGTGTTTCCACGCGTTTTGCCCCTGTCACCTCTGATATCATACTCCAGATATTCGCATCTGTATCAATTGATTATACTTTCAAAGTTCAATTTTCTCAAAGATGCTACTTGTTGAAATATTCCGGACTTCTAACACAGAATCCTGTTGAAATTAAATTAATAAAATTCGAATTCAAGTAACAAAGTAAAATTTGCCTTCAATTAGTGATCGTGTAATTTTAAATCCTTATAATTCAAAAGTACATAAGATAAAATTTATCATAAAGAACTGAGAGTTAGATAATCAGAACGTAAAAAAGGAAAATTATTTTCAGATCCTAAATCTCTGATCTTGATAATAAAACAGATAATATGAATGTGTAGGTGTTTATTATGTATGGTGCAAAAAGTTAGAATAATTCCTTTGAATTTACTTTAAAAGTATTCATTAATATTAAAACTTCTGTCAAAAATGTAAAAGAAAAGAGAGATTTTTTGCATAAAAATGGCACTTTATTAATATCAGCTTTAATTTCTTTATCAACCAAAGATGAGTATTTTTTATATAATATAAATAAATCCTAAGTAATTCATTTTATTATTCTATATATCCATCATACTATCCCTTTAAACAGAGTTTTAATCTTATACTTTGCCAATTTCTTAACGCAATGAGATTGCCAATATAGTGTTAGAATTACACGAAATGGTATTATATAATATTGATATATTGTCCAAAACAGAGCAATAGTTTTCCGATTTCGTATGCATTTTTTTTAATATTTAACCGAAGAAACAAGATACGCTACAATATATATTTATAATGTATTAAATGAGAAGAATATAGCAATAAACACACAGAATTTCAGAAGATCATTCGAGAACGAAATAAATTTCCCTTAAATAAAATGTGAAACAAAAATGAACAACGAAATTCTCCGCCGTCTGACCAAATATTTCTTTGTATATTCTTTACGGTAGAGATACTCTGATCAATATATGAAAGGGGGAATTCCAAAAGGAATTTAGTTGTACATTATATATGGCAATTTTCTAGACGAGCAGAAATATTTCCTTAGGATCATTTATTAATTTTAAGTTAAAGCTATTGAGCATGTTATAAAATGATTTGTTAATGAAAATTTTTGAATTTTATATTGGGACTAGTAATATCCTACGTCATACCGAAACTGAATGAGCATTTTTATAAAATATATTCATGTGTTTAAAAAACAATAACCGCAAAACTTATAGCCACACCAATACTTTTTTGAATTTACAAAAACGCTTGCGACAGGGAATACGTTCAGCTCATCCGCGTGTAATGCAAAAATCTTGTATGGAATGAAAAGAGTAATTAAAGAAAAAAAAAGGAAATTAATATTGTGTATTGAATGCCAAGTCAAAATTGTTCGGTCTCAAAATATATCAAGAAGCTCAAATAAAGAATAAATACAGTCGAACCTTTATGTAATGAAGTCGCTAAATCCCCCAAAAAAGTTCGTTGTATGATAAATTCGTTAAATAGAGGTTCATCTTTCAATTTTCTGTATAAATAACATAAAACAAATTTTAAACTCATGAACACTATATATCAAAAAAAGTAATTTTTCGCACCTTTTTGTAGATTAATATATATTTATTTATCATTTTTAATTATCAAAAAAAAGGAAAGAAAAAAGAAAGGAAACCTGCAAGGAGAGAAAGTTTCTTGACGCCTTCATCCACTTCTTGAAGAATTAAATTTTTATCTTTGATGCTGAAGCATTTATATTTTGACGTTTTCGATCCACAAGAAACGAAGTTACCAGTATGACTGATCAATAAACACTATTCAAGGACAAGGGAACACGAGACAATTCCGCTGAGGGTGCAAAGGGATATCGAAGATGATTTTACTGAACTGAACAATGGGGGTTAAAGGTTACACTTTTTGGATGAAACGCCCATAATTCTACTGCTTTCGGGGAGTTAGGCCCCTAATAAAACCAGTTCAAGATTATTGCCGCCATAAAATGTGTTAAAAGAGAAAATAACTTGAAATGTCACAAATATTTCAAAATAGAGAGAAAAAAAAAATTGTGAGAAAAGTTCGTTACATTGAAAATGCATTTTCCATTGGGAGGTTATTTTACAGGGAAAATCGTGAAATGTTTTGGTTCCGGGAAAAAAAAAAAAAAAAGGGGTTGTACAAAAGGGGGGAAATTTGAATTTTTAGAGGTTGAAAAAATTAATTTATAACGGTTCGGGTTAAATAAATCCAATGTTAACAAATAAAAATTATCTTGATTAATTAATTGTTAAAACTAAAAACCCGATTAAATATTCATTTCGTTTAAGATACAGTTAAATTTATTGATACATAAAAAAATTTTTAAAAAAAAGAAAGAAAGAAAAAGGAGGGAGGAGTCATGGTCCCCTTTGGGAAGTCCGGGGGTCGCGAGCCCTTCTACTTGTTAGGGTCTTTGCGAATTGTGGGAGAAAGCCCCTTTTTGCCGAAATTCGGGGGGTTGATTTTATTCTCAACCCAAAAAAATCATGGAGCGACTAGTTAGCCCCCTTAAATTCCATTTTTGAACAACCCCCATCGCGCAATCAAAGTCATAAAATTTAGGGTTCACTGAACTGGGGGGGGAACCCTTGACACTCCCCACCAAAGGGAATTTTTCACCCATCCGGTCAAGGGGGGGACTCGTATATAAATTGCTAGAAAACAAGAGACAATTTCTAGCCTCCCATCATTTCAAAGCCACGAAACAAAAATGTGTTGTAGCCTCATTCAAATCTGGCACTCATACGCAGTGATTTCACTTTTGGGTCAGGATGGAATAACTTAGTCACTAAAATCATTCACTTTCACACTCTTAAAAAATATAACAGGACTTTATTACACACTTTTAAAATATACTAACATCATACGCGCTAATCAAAACACACATAAATATGGTCAACTCGCAACAGGCTGTATACCCCTTCGTTCACTGTGTCACCCCGGTGAGTGGGACTAAATACCACTCCCTGATTCCCTGCCACAGGCCCCTACAATTGCTCCCAAAAATGTTAGCCCCCCAAAACCTGCCTTTAAAATTTTTAAAAAAATTGATTGTATATTCAATGGTTTCTTTTAAATTTGTTTTTAAATATAAATTTAAAATATTTCATGAATTGATAAGTGAAGAAATGTTTAATTTTTAACTGAGTTTAATATAATTCAACGAGAATTTTAAGAGAATTTTTTCAATGGTATAGTAAAGTAAAATTTTGAATATTAGGACAAGACTCAAATAAATCCGATTTTTTTTTCAAAATTTTTGTTTAATAATCGTTAATAATCTTTTAGTTGTATTGTTTGCATCTTGACTTAAAATATTTCTTTTTCCAAGCAAATTAATTTGATTGTATTTTCAAGGAAACATTTTCCAGATTAATAGTTTTTGAAATTTTTAACCCGTATAAATAAACATTTTGACACCAAATTTATTTTCTAAATTACTTCATAATGTCCTCTACAAAATAACGAATAAAACTCACATTGCAACATCAGCATTAAATTTTTATAAAACATTATTCACATATTTTCGTTAAAAAAATTTTAAAGTTTCATATAATGTGCCAGGGATTTTTTGTTGATGGAAAATATGCACACACGTTTTAGAAACAATTCAAAATTATTGCGCAAATTATTCAGATTTCATGTAGAATAAATTAAATGATGAAATTTTTATCTGGAAGTTAAAGATATTATTATTGTTTTTCATTCTAAAAATTTTATCTTTTTTAACAAGTCCAAAATTATTTGTACCTTCTAATTCTAAAACTCTTCCTCTATCTCATCTCAACTTAAGGGGCATTATTAATTTTTTTTCTTTAACCTTTTTTACAAAGAATTTTTTTCTATGTAAAAATTACAGTTACAAATTCTTGAACTGTTGTCTTAAGAGCTCCGAAGTAGTGGTGTTAATTTAACCTAAAATTAGATGTTCATTCCGAATTCTATCTTCGGTTCATTAATGACTTCAAATGATCAACCTCACTAATGTCTGCCTTTGTAACGGCGCTCCCCTTGGGTGCCCTTCTCCTAGATTATCGGCGTGAGCTAGAGGTGTAGAAATAAATGAAGAACTAGAATTAACTAACTAATTAGAGAACTAATATTACTTTATTAAGACTAACTTCCAATTTGATTAGGGTATTTAAAAAACTACCAAACAACAAATATAATACCAAATAACGTAATCCGGGCCACTATCAATAACTAACTGCCTAAGCTCAATTTCAATGCGAACACAGATCCGAATATTTAAATGGTCACCCAACCCAATGTCCGACGAAGCCTCAACATCTGATCCTAGCGAAGTTGGGTTCACGGGGTAAAAGGGATGCACCTTGACTAACCTCTGTCACAGGGGAGCTTCTCTTGACGTCACTTAACTTTTGAAATACCCACACTTCCCACACGAACTAACGTAACACCCCCCAAATGCCACCCCGCTTACTCTTTAATTTGTTATTTAAAAAATTCCTAATTTGCATCTTTTCCTTCACGTTTTTCTTGGGGGGGAAAAGAATAGTCATTTACTCTGGCCCCCAAAAAACCCAAAAGGAAAATGTTAATGAAAACGCGTGAGCCCGTCACACCTTTATGATTAATTAGGCCCGAAAAATTTAAGTACTTCATTATACATTACCATTATCATTGATTTACGAACTGAACCAGTGGCGCAAAACCCGTGAGGGGAAGGCCACCGGGGTACCGAA
>BMAV01010705.1:12388-46649 GCA_019973955.1 Trichonephila inaurata madagascariensis | reverse complement strand
AATTATATATATACATAGGACAGAATCACAACATTAAGTGGTAATTAGTTTTTATTAATTATCATTAACGTATCGTATTGTCATCCAAAACAATCGTTTATATAAATTTCAATTGAACTGAATACTTTAACACGTGAGAAAAAAAAACCTTTTCAAGTTTTGACACAAGTCGCCAAAAATGGTGCCAACTTGGTTGTATTTGTAATTCTTTAAATAATTAGTTTTAATCAATTAATTTTTATTAATTATTATTATATTATTGTATTGTCATACAAAATAATACTGTACATAAAATTTCAGCTCAATGGAGCGCCTTAAAATGTATTTTATTAACGCGATTGAAAAATTCCACCAAGATAAATAAATAAATATATAAATACATAAATATATAGAGATTGTGAGCTAATAGTAGGAATTGAAAATAAATAATTTTCTTTGTTTTTCTTACATTTTTTCAACTAATAATTAAATAAAGCAAATATTTTTTGTATCATTTTGTTCGCAATTTCATGTAGATTTTAGATCAGTTTACGAATATTAAATATGTTTACAAACTCGGACACGTTATTTATGAAAAACCGCAACTTAAGAAACACAAGTAGTCTGACAACAATTAACCAAAAAATATTAAATAAAATCTTGTGTGTTGGCCAATCAACTTTCCTGTGGATTTTTCAGTTACGTTTAATGCAATGTTTTGTTTCTCGGTAAATTGTTTGGGTCATTAGCTCCAAATACAGTTTAAAATCCTAAATAATATATAAAAAAATTAAGTCTCAATTCCTACTTAGATCAACAAAGAGTTTAGTTACTTTTTATTTAATAGTTACAATTAATATAAATATGTATATGCATGTGACATAATTATAACATTAAGTGGTAATTAATTTTTTTAATTGTCATTTAAGTATCGTATTGTCCTTTTAATTTCAGTCTAACTGAATGCTTTAACACATGAGAAAAAAACCTTTTCGAGTTTTGACACAAGTCGCCAACGTGGCTGTATTTGTAATTCTTTAAATAATTAGTTCTAATCAATAATTTTTATTAATTATAATTAAATCATTGTACTGCCATCCAAAATGATCCTATGTATAAAATTTCAGCTCAATTCAGCGCTTTAAAATGTATTTTATTAACGATTCAAAATTCCACGAAGATAAATAAATAAATATACAAATATATAAATATATAAATACATATACAGTGCGAGCTAATAGTAGGAATTGAAAAAAAAAGCGTAAAAGAAAAATTGTAAAAATATAAATTATTATAAAAAAATAATAAAAATAACAAAAAAGTGTTCTTAAAATACTAGATGGGGTTCCCCTCTGTCCCCCTAACAAGGAATCAACCCCCATCGTATCTATATATATGTTACCGGCAAAGTATGAAATGCCGACATTCTATGGAATGCTTAGGCATTGTATAGAATGCCGGACGTTTTTAGGCAAAGTATGAAGCTTGATATTTATTACATACTTTGCCTAGGCATTGTATAGAATGCTAAGGCATTCTATGGAATGACTAAAACTATTTAGGTTAAGTATGAAATAAAATCATGATAAGTTTATTTTATGTCGATAATGTACTTTCCAAAAACTACAAATGTTATTCTGACAAAATATTGGGAATGCCCTTAAAAAAATTATTCAAAATGTGGAAAAAGAAATGAAAGTTGTACCAAACAAAATTTATGTTTTTCTTATTATAAGGAAGTATATAACTTTCATATATAAAAAGCAAGAAATTAAAATTAACCTACTTGTTGCAACATGGTAGGCTTGAATGACATTTTTTATGCCAAGACAATTCTTATGTTTTTACTTTGTTTTACACATACATTTGTCAAACTATTGGCCACTTCCATTGAACTGAGCCATTGAAACTGAAAGGAGAGGAATTTCATGGTCATAAATATCTTCAATTATAAGCAAGTTCTTAGCGTACAATTTAAATTGTACTTCTAAAGGAACTTCTAAAATTCCTTCAGAAGTTCCCAGTCGATAGAAACTTTTCCACTCATAACAAGTGCCAATTAATTCTCATTCGGAAAAAAATCCCAAGTTTTACAACAATAACTTTTTTAAAACAATTTTCTGTTTTCTCCGGTACGGTTCACAAAGTTGGATGTACAGTTCAATATCATAACTTGTAACAATTTTGAATTTAGTTGAAAGTTCCTTCAGCATTCTGTCACGTCCTCAGAATCCGTGACGTAATACTGTACAACAGTGCCTCCCAAACCTTTCTATCTTCCGGACATGTCAACGTTTGATAATTTTACCACGGTCCGCTGTGGGTGGGACTTTGATTATTTATATTTTAAATTGTTTTGATTTAATAATTTATTTGTATTTAAACATGTCTTCAGAATTAAATTCAGTAGCACCAAAAAAAAAAGAAATATAAAGTAATTTTACATGGAATATAAAGTGATTTCCATGGAAAGTCTCACAAACACAAGAAAAATACACCCCAGTAAATAAAACAGAAATAACTTAATGCTTCTTCAGTGGCCTGATACCATTTGATCCATGAATCGGGGGTTGGGTACCACTGCTATATGGTACTAACACCTTGTTTAAAAGGTTAAATGAGTTTAATTTTATTTCCACAAACATCACATCATAGCTATTCAGTAACCAATAGTCCCACGGTTCCTTTTTAGTAGTCAATTTGGGATTTTGTACATCAGTTATTAAATCTTGTAAGTAGTTTCAGTTAAAAAAATATATTATTTTATTTTTTGCAGCATTAACTCTAATTTTGGGTAGCTCGTCGTCGAATACCAGAAGTAATGTCTATATACCAGGAGTCGGCAACTTTTAACTGTGTGTAACAAACTAATAAAGTCTCGTGTCTTGCCACGCAATATTCGAAATGAATCGGAGGTGTATTTCATACTTTGCCGGTTTCTCATTAGGCATTCTATAGAATTCCTAGGCAATGTATGAAATAAGATTCATTTCATACATTGCCGGATAGTTTTAGGCATTCTGTACAATGCCTAGGCATTCTATACAATACCCAGGCATTCTATACAATGCCGGTTTTCATACTTTACCGGTAACATATATATATAAATGGATGTTTGTGTGTTTGTGTGTGTGTATACGAAATCGCTTTACTCCAATACCGTTCAACTTATGACTATGAAAATTGGCATGTATATGCATTTTTTGGGGAGAAGGTTTTCATGCTATCGTCTTTGTTACAGCTCCCCACCATGTAGCGCTACAGCATATCAACTGCTGCACCATTCGATAAATTGCCAAGTTAGCAACAGAGTCGCCAAAATTGATGTCATTTTGGCTCTATCACCAACATTTCGCTACGTTTCTATTGAATCGTCATTATTATGTAAGGAACTGCGTTGCTTGAGAATATTACAAATTTAACATAAAATAAATACAGCAAAAAGTAATATTAACCTATAACACATCCCAGATATAAATTATTTACACTGTTTTAAACATCCATTACACAAAATGTGTAACAATGTGTTACTTTTGCTGAGCAGAGATCAGCTTTGAAAGGTGCTTTTAAAAATAGACCCACAGGAGAGTTAAGGGGCGTTATAAATATAAAAAAAATGCTTTATATCAGCTATAGAGCTACAGACTTAAAATTCAACAAATAAGGAGGTTTTGTTCAAGTTAGATATGCAAAAAATTTTTTTTTTTTTTATTGTTTGTTTAATTTGCAATTCATGTTCACCCGTGAAAAGAACGGGTACACCAACTGGTAAATTATAAAACTGCTCATACTCATTGCTCAAATTGTAAAACTGTAATTTACAATTTGAGCAATGAGTATGTATTATGAGCATACTATGTGCAATGAGTACATGCATTATGTTCTAATTTTCAATCTCCTTTTTAAATATTTCTGTCTTTCGTAGATTTTCTTCATTTGTTCTTTATTCTCAAAATTTATTCTTAGCACTCCTCTTCAGTTAAATGCAACTTTTTAAAATCCACTTTTATTAATTACACCATATTCATTAATTAATTTCTTAAAGCATCATCAAAAAAACCTTTTTTATATAGAGATTGATTTCTTTGCCCACTTGATGTAGAAAAAAAACTGTTAATTTATATAAATGTTATGCTTCTTTTTGCTTAATATCACTATATATTTGAGCTTATTTTCTGAATTTATGACAAAGACTTTTAAACACAAATTAGTGCTTTAGAATTTTTGATTTTTATTCTACGTCATCATGAAGATGTCTCCGAAACCCATCTGCTTTTTCCTTAAATTAAATTTGAATTAAAGTTTTCAACATTCGCTTTTCCTGAAAAAATGTGTGTATGTCTTTATGACTTGAGAATTGTTATGTTTAGGACAACGGTAATAATAAAATAAAGACATATTGTAATTTATCTCATTAATTTATTCACTTAGCACAGAGTTTCTTAAACTTTCAATACATGAAACCCAATTATCACAATCATAATTTCCATCGCCCCCTACAATAACATAGTATGGATAATAGAGCTTTCTCTAAGGTTCCACGTAAATGTATAACCGTTAGCGTTACCAATAACATAGTATGGAATGCAATTATAATGCACTTCAACCTTGTAGTTTCTCATGCCACCTGATTTGGACTGCGACAGATCCAGGCCCACGAAATTCATCATGGCAAGGGGCTAGATATACGCCTGTCATTGGCCACAGCCTTAAACACCATTCAGGTGACAGTATGATTTAGCTCGGTTCCACCCCAATTCTGAGGGCGAACACCATTGGGGAGGGGGTCAGGGGCTTCCCACCTCTCTTCTCTTTCCACCAACCTCACGAGAGGTCTTGCAGCTCGACGTTCTATTTAGTGTATCCCCATGCCGCCAAGGCACAATATATTTACAAACATCCATGTCTTCTCCGGGATTCGAACGCAGGCTCTACGACACACCAGTCTGCGTCGCCAACCACTATACCGGATGGGGGGACCGGATACTTCAAACTTACAGCTACAATACACAACTGTCATTATAAACAGTACAAATTATCCAGATATGTATTAAACTTGGTACATACTTTTGTAATGACTAGTCCATGGGAGAGTCACTCATGATTATTGAATATGTTCTTAATTTATTATTGATAAATTAAATATCAAATTGATGTTTTTAAAAGTAGATTATAAAATATATTTTATTTCGTATTATGTCGGAATGTATTTTAATTTGCTTCATTTCAGTAAATTAATAATTGTTTTAAATAGCATTTTATTTTCGACTTTTCGATAAGCTCACGCCCCCAAAAGGCACGCCCACAGTTTGAGAAACGCTGACTTAGCACGAAACTAGTTAAGCAATAATTTTAATATAATTATTAAACAATATATTTATTTTTCCTTTCAAAAAATACTTAAATCTGTGAATAATGAATCTGTGAATGTCTAACGTATGAAAATATGACAGAAAAGTATCAACAGTTGTATTACATAAGATATATTAACATGAATTATCGATATAGAAAATATTTTAAGCTCAGTAATTAGTACTGTTTTTCTCTCTCTTTCTTATAATTTTTTATCACTTCACAATAATAAGTATTATAACAAGAAGCAAAGATTCAGAAAGTTAATGTTTATGTGAATAGGTTTTTCCCAACAATTTATCTTTATTATACCCACACAAAGTACCTGAGATAGATAAAGATGAACAATGCTATGGGTTAGAATCAGTCGACAGCTTCTGAAAATAAATTGCTCTTACACAACTTTAATCATTTCAAAAATAAAAATGTTCACATTTCTATGAATAAACAAGACATAATATCTTTGTAACTAATAAGTTTCATTATCTGTAAGTCTTCCATGTTTAGGGATGACTTTATCTCAGAAAGCTTGCGAAATTTTCCACACTTTATCATAAAGCTCATAATCTCTCTCTCCCCCCATGGCGGTTTGTTTATATCCTATAAATTTCAATTTTTCCACATTCAAATCATCTCCAGGGACTTTAGCATCTGATATATAGTGCTAAATATTTTGGAATCATCATCACCCAGATTATTAATATACGAGGGTTGGGGCATAAGTCATGGAAACTATTTTTTCTCTTGTAGATATGTGAACGGATCGCAAACGTATATGTGTCGTATGGAAATTCTGCAGGCGTAGTGCGTATGCAGAACAACACATGACTCTGTGATAGCTGGTAGTGGCCCAGCAGAGGCTGTGGAATCAGTCAGTTGATGAGTGTCGTGCGAGGTGGAAGTGAAGCGTGTTGAACAGCGCGCTTACATCGAAATAGCCATTCTCCGAGGGAGAAATGCGATGAAATGTCACAGTGAATTAGTGGAAGCCCTTGGGAATAATGCCCTTCCGTACTGTAGAGTAGCGTGGTGGGTAGGAAAGATTCAGCAAGGACATGTGTCAACCTGTGGTGAGAAACGTTCGGGACGATTACCCCATGGTGCTGCAAATGCTGAAGCTGAAGGTATTCAGCGCCTCCCACATCGTTGGCAGCGTGTGGTGTCAGTAGCAGGGGACTACATGGAAGGTATTTAGGTTCAGGTTTGTCATGTCAACTTTATGTGTACTGTCAATCTTTTGCACCATCAAGGGCATATTCCCCTGTATATATATACTACTGTAATAAATTAGTGTGTTACGATATTTCAGTGCTATTCATTATCCCCACATGTAGTTAAAATCTTGTCCTTTCGTCTGTATATGTCGCATTTTCCAACCGGACTGGTATCTTCAAGAAAAAAAAAATAGATGCCATGGCTTTTGCCCCAACATTCATATCTCACATTAAGTGAAATTTGAGACTTGTAATATTTATTAAATATCAAGTGGTTCATTTTCCCTTTGAAATCTTCAAAAAATTTTCACATTTATGAACCTTATTGATTATGGGTTTACAAATAAAACAGTATTTGCTGTGACATTTATAATTTAAAGTTTTGCCTGTTTCTAGAGGTCTTCCAGAAACGACTCCGTACAAATATGTATGAAACGGCTCTAGGAAATTACCATGAAATACTGCTGTGATATTTCTGTCACTAATGCTCCTCTTTAGCAATTTTCTTCTATAGCGTTCCTCATTGATACATTTCTGACTTTGTTTAGGCTTTTTCGATGTATACCACTGCAATTTTGAAATTTTACAGGTTATGGTGAATTCATTACTGCAGAGGAAATATCTTAATAACACCACTACCTTTACCTATACAACGCCTGAAATTGGCTAATGTTAGGTTCATTTGTTGATTATTATTCCATTGAGCTAGAGTAGCTTGTCTATATATAAACAAGCAATATAAAAAAAAATTAAATCAATTCCTACTTAGATCAACAAAGAAATTTTTTATTTTAGCTACTTTTTATTAAGTAGTTATAATTAATATAAATACGTATGTACATGACAGAATCACAACATTAAGTGGGAATTAATTTTTATTAATTATCATTAAAGTATCATACCAAAAAATCATGTATATAAAATTTCAGTTCAATTGAATGCCTTAAAACGTGAGAAAAAATAACCTTTTCACGTTTTGACACAAGAAGCCAAAAGGGTCGCCAAAAATTATGCCAACGTGGCTGTATTTGTAATTGTTTGAATAATTAGTTTTAATCAATTAATTTTTATTAATTACAATTAAATTATAGTATTTTCATCCAAAATAATCATGTATATAAAGTTTCAGCTCAACTGAGCGATTTAAAATGTATTTTATGAACGATTGAAAATTCCACCAAGATAAATAAATAAATATATAAACAAATATATAAATAAATATATAGAGATTGTGAGCTAATAGTAGGAATTAAAAAATAAACTGCGAGACTTAAATTGACACATAATTCCCTGCGGCTTCTGGAATCTCAAAAGTTGTAAAAATGTAACCACAAGAGAATATAATAAAATAATATACAGTAAAGTGTGCAAAACCGCTTGTTCCAATGCAGTAAAATGTTCCGTTAACGGAACATAAAACCATTGAACTAAATGTTTTTAAAAAGATTATAAAAAAAGAGAAAATGTATTTCCAAATTGATGCACAACGCTTGTTATATAAAAGGGCGTGGTGCATGTCCTTATAATTTTAAAATTCAATTTTATTGCGTTCTAATTGTTGAATTATCATAAATAATGCATCTATAGATGCAGCAAAGCACACACACACTTTTTTAGAAATTTATAATTGAAAAATGGAAAATTAAAACATTTTGAAGTTTTTGGAGTAATTTCAAAATATGCTATTAACAAAAAACTAAATAGTATCATATTATCAGTGCCATATAATCACTTTTCACACATTTAGGACTTCTTCCATGATAAAATATGTTTTGTATGCAAATGTTTCTTATTTCTTAGTTAACAAAATAATTTTATCAATTTTCAGCAGTGGGTTTTATATTTATTGATCAACATAAAATGCTTTTGTTACACATTGTAATAAATGATAAACAATGATAAATGATTGATAAACAATGATAATGATAATGATTGACAATGATAAAGAATAGCTGAACAGGGATTTTCCGAAATATCTTTGAAATTCTGCTCTCATGTTTAGCGTAAAAAGAGAAATTACCTGTAGAAGTATTCGAAACTTCTCCCTTTTTTCAAGATAGGAAACTAATTATTATCAGAGAGTTTTTTAGAACAGTGCTTCTCAAACTTTCAATATTAGCGACCTAATATTCAATCATAATTTTCATCGTGCTTTCCCCCCCCGCCACATAAAATATCAATGTATTGAAATCAAGAAGACTATACTTTGACCCTAAGGCTACAGTACGACTTTAATCTCTTAAGTTACACTAACGTATATAAACGTCTTGCTCAGACAAAGATTTAACTGCCCAGGCGTATATATACGTCTTTCCAGAATATGATCTTTTCTGTGCACTGCTAATCATAAAATTATTCCGAAGACTTTGGAATGCAATAAAAGAACCTAGACAGTGTTTTCAAAGGATTTACTTATTTAAGAGGATTTTTTTTATTTATTAACCCGCGATCACTCGCGCGGGGTGTTCTGTACACCCCAGCAACAAGAAAAGCCTCCTAAGATTCTAAAGAGAATGCGCAGAACCCCGATTTTTTCTGTAGCTGCACATTTTAGGTCATTGAACCTTCAGGCCTGATGCAATATATCTCGCTATGACGATTGGAATGTAACGACCTTCAAAAGTTTATCTGGGGTGCTGAGAACACCCCGCGAGTGATTGAGTTACATTTTCGTATTCAAAGCATCTAAAAAGCTTTCGTATTCAAAGCATCATTGGGCAGCGAGTCTCATAACTTTTAATGGGCAGTTCAGGGATTAATTATAAACCGTACAAAAAAAAATTATCAAGATGTGTTAAATCTTCTATATAATTTTATATATGACAACCCTATGGGGTCACTGGTAATTATTGAACTTGTTCTTAAATTATTATTGTTAAGGTATCCGACTACGTTTTTTCGAAACCGAGATTTTAAAAAAGCGCATAAATGGATATTTTTTCATGATATTTAGTGTCACTTAGATTAAAATACATGTATAAAATTGTTTTAAGGACACATTTTGACAAAAAAAATTATTTAAATACAGAATTTTGGAAAACAATTAACTTAGAATAACATTTTTTCAAAATGTTCTCCTTTTGTGAAAAATGCTTCTATTATAATAATATTTTGCCTGTAGATAGCTCAGACCTCTGTACAGAGGCTCAACTATGATTTTTGAAAAGTTCACATTATTTTCAGAGTTACAGCCAATTGAAATAATTATCAGTGTTTTTTTCTTAAAATTTCTCCCCTCTGTTGTCGCAAAACATGGTTTAACCCACTTCTAAATTATATATTTCAAATATTCTAGTTGAGACTCTGTACGGAGGTCTGAGCTTTATACAGGCAAAATATTATTATAATAGAAGCATTTTTCACGAAAGAAGAATATTTTGAAAATGGGTCATTCTATGTTTATTTTTTGTCAAAATATTGTGCTTAAATAATTTTTTATTGTAATACTATTCTTATAATAATTTTATATACATTTTATACTCTAAGTCACACTAAATATCATAAATATTATCCATTTACACTCTTTTGCAAAATCACGGTTCCGAACGTATTCGGATACCTTAAATTAAGTATAAAATACTTTGTGCGTTATATATATACTGATACTTTTATAAGTGTATTATATCAGTGTAAATGTGTATTTTATTTTATTATTACATCAGAATTATTTTTTATTGTTTAATTTCTGTAGTTTAATAATTTTTTTTAAATAATCCTTTGTCTTCGACTTTTCTACATGCTTGCGTCCCCCTCGTGGAGTTGTCATGCCCCCCTAGGGGGCGCACCCCACTGTTTGAGAAACGCTGTTTTAGTGGGATATGATTAAAATTACGATCCCCTTCGACAAGAGTGACACATTAAATTAGTAGACACATTAAGTAGTAGACACATTAAATTACATTTAATTTGCAAGAAATTATTTCATATTTTAATACATACCTGCAATATAACTCTAATAATCATTAATAATAAAATAGTCTTTTAGATGCACCTTCAAGAAGATCCAAGATTTGTATTTTATGAAAATAATGTTTTCAAAGTGCATAATTTATCTTTATTTATTCACTTCAAAAGTACATCAATAACTACCATTTATACAGCTAAAATTTAACTGGATAATATGTTATAAATTTTATGAAGTAAAACATAGCTAATAAAAAAAAGAGTACTCTAAAAAGGAAGGAGGACATTTTTCATTCGAACTACGTGACCAAAAGCTCCACTCCTGAGTAAAGAATTTTATATTTTGTGACGAATCTGTGGCATTCTAAGTATCCCAAGGGGTTTCTCTTCGATACAGAGTCCCGTCATGACATTAAAGATAAATTACGCGTGTCAACAAGAAAAAATCCTAATTTAGGTGTTTTTTGGATGATGATTAATAATGCAGAAAATTTAGTTTGCTATGGATGGTATTCTATAGAATGTCGTTCGCGCACCTAATGGAAACGATTTTAATAATTAATTTTGATACATAAATGCCGTATTTTTTTACGCAATTTGCTTCTATCTGATAGCCATGATACTTGACAATAACTCTAACTCGAGTTTTCTATGAAAACAAATATTTTCTTGGTACTGTCTTGCCAATTTTACTCCATTCCTCTTAAATCATTTGCTAAGGCCCGTTCAGTGTTTTTTGATACCATTTTAATATAAAGCTCGTTTTAATAGCCCGAATACACAAAAGTCCATTGGAGAAGCGTCAGAGGATTGTACAGGTAGTTCATCAAATGGGATACACTTTATTCCTATTTGTGATTCTTTCTTTTCTAAATAAGTGGCAATTGGCTTGGAAATGTGACTAAAAGCTTTGTAAATATGAAGTTCAATTCTATCAATGTCAGTTCCATATAAGGCTGGCATTTCTTGTTCTTCAAAAATTTACTCTAAAATATTCTGCTGATTGTACAGTGAATTTATTTCGTGTTTTACTTCAGATTTTTTTAATTCACAATTCCTACTAAGCTTACTCTCTCTCTCTATATATATATATTTACTTATATTGGTGGAATTTTCAATCGTTAATAAAATACATTTAAAAGCGATCAATCGAGGTAAAATTTTATATACATAATTATTTTGGATGAGATTACAGTAATTTAATAATAAGTAAGAAAAATTAATTAATCAAAACTAATTATTTAAAGAATTACAAATTTAGCCACTTTGGCAACATTTTGGGCGACTTAGCGACCCTTTTGGCAACTTGTGTCCAAACTTTAAAAGATTGTTTTCCCCTCACTTTTTAAAGCATTCAGCTAAACTGAAATTTTATATATACAATTATTTAGGATAACAATACCATACTTTAATGATAATTAATAAAAATCATTTACCATTTACTGTTGTGATTCTGTCATATGTACACTCATGGACAAAAAAGTTCGAGCACCAAGAAATAATTACGGGATCGTAACGAAACTTGGCATGAAGGTACATGTCGAGGAGATATGCAAATGATTAGAAAAGCAGCGTGATCGCGCATTACGTATAGCCGGTGGAGGGTGTTTAACGGCGTTCTCCGTGGAGTATGAAACAGGTAACCAAAGCTTGTTTGAGTGTACTGAATCGTTTACAAAGAATGATGCTGAGGTAGACATGCCATTACACCGTTTTTGAAGACAATTTAAACAGCTGTCGCAGTTTGAGAGGGGGAGAATCATCGGCATGATGGAAGTTGGGTGGTCAGCTAGGCGAGTAGCTCGTCAATTAGGCCGCTCTGATGGTGTTGTGAGGAGATGTTGGGACCAGTGGATACGAGAGATGTCATTTACACGAAGACCGGGCTCAGGACGCCCTCGACAGACTAGTCATCCAGAAGACCACCACATCGTAAGAAATGTACGCGTACAGCCAACAGCTTCATCGGCCGCCATTCAAGTACAGGTAGAACCTTCACTAGGGACCACTGTGTCTTCTCGAACCATAGGAAGGCACCTGGCTGTAGGGCATTTCGGATAACGGTGCCCATTACGTGTGCTGCCCTTGACGCCCACCCATCGATGCCTCCGTTTGAAGTAGTGCCGCGAACAAGGAAACTGGACTGCAGCGGAATGGAACCAGGTCGTCTTTAGCGACGAATCCAGATTCAATCTCTGCAGTGATGAAAATCGTGTTTGTGTGTGGAGACCACCTGGTGAACGCCTCAATCCTGCCTTTGTTTTATAGCAACACACCACTCCCACAGAGGTTGTGATGGTATGGGGTACCAATGCCTACTATATACTGTCACCCCTAGTATTGATCCGTGGCACCATCAAAGCCCAACGGTATGTCCATGACATCCTGCAACCTCATGGGTTGCCAATCATACAACGGCTCCCAGGAGCCCGTTTCAACAAGACGATGCTCGGCCTCACATGGCAAGGGTTTCACAAAACTGTCACCGCACTGTTACTACCCTTCCTTGGCCTGCCCGATCCCCAGATTTGTCTCCAATTGAACATAACTGGGATCTTTTAGGACGATGAGTTGTGAATCCCACGAGTTTGAACGAACTAGATTGAAGGTTACAGCAAATATGGAAGGAAATGTCTCAAGACCTCATACAGAACTTGTATGCCTCAATGCCCGATCGTATCGCATCGTGCTAGAGGGGGTTCATCAGGATATTAAATCCTCCGTTCTTTTGCATTTTTCTCTGATATGAATAATATTTTTTTCTTTGATTTTCTAATCATTTATTCATATCAAAGTTGTCATTACGTCTATAAAATTTCGTTTCATTTTGATGACTTCTTCTTGGTGTTCTAATTTTTTGTCCATGAGTTTATAAACATATGTATATTAATTGCAACTATTTAATAAAAAGTAGCTAAAATGAAATTTTTCTTTGTTGATCTAAGTAGGAATTCTCTTAAAAAAAATGTTTTTTTATATTATTTGTTTTTAATTGTCATTGTGTAACATAACCCTGCAGCTATCATGAATATCTTTGGGAATATTTCTGTACACTGACGAAGCCATTTCATACGGTCATTCCCCTTAAATGAGCTATAGAAAATTGATTATTTTATTATAGTAACTTAAATTTATCCATGCCTCAGTGCCGATTTAAGCTCATTTCAGGCCTTGGGCTCAGAAGATTTAGAGACCCCCTTGACACTGGACGATCGAAATTTATAGCCAGAAAATCCGGTTAAGTTCAGCTTATCCGGGCGCCTGGCCTCTGAGTGCCCGTCCCAAGCACTTATTGGATACCTCAAATTTCCATTTTTTCTAAGTGTCCCCACAATTTTCCATTTTTCCTAAGTGTTACCACAAATTTCCATTCTTCAGCAGTTAGGTGTTTCTCATAATATTTTTTACAATTTGTTTTTCTTTCAGCAATATATTTTGTGGTGTGAAAGCATAAAACTATATATTTAAACATCTTTTTTAACTTAAGATATTTGTAAATAGTTTTACGCGCCGTTCTAAAAGACACTCCTATGTTTCCTACAATGAATCTATGAGTCGGGGGATATTGTCTTAGGATCGGAGACATCAATTTCTTCGTTCGAAAAGTGTTGGGATGAAGATTCATGGTCATGTTTTCATTTTTACTTTCAGCTAAGCGTATTTTTCCGCTTTCAAAGTTAATGCATTATAAATACTTTGTTTTGAAATGCAATGACCGATATTTTTACGCTGCTTTATAATTTGTTGAAATGAATATTTATCTTCGGTAAGCGTTACGTAACCTACGAGTCATCTATCAATTTTAGGAGTAATTTTCAAAATAATTTTTTTTTTTTTTTATTTTACATTCCAATAAAAAGAAAACCTTCACAGACGATTATTCTGAGTTTAAGTTTTGTCTCAAAATGCAATCGAGAAAATGAATTACAAATTCGTTTCTATAAAGTGCAAGCGATATTCAGCAATGCACTAGTTCATCCCGAATTTTCTCATTAAATTCAATTATGAATATTTGAGCGCTGCTTTGAAAGGGTTGTTTTTCCAGCTTTTTGTTATGCATTTCCAATATGTTTGAGTGTCGTTGGAACGTTTTTATGTTGACGTTGTGTACAGTTTCTTGTTGAGATGATGGGTCTAATTGACGCATGCGCCATTGTCGTTTAAATCACGAATCGTGATTTATTAGTGTTAGTTAGACTCTCCATGGAATGAATGCATATTCAACCAGTAGCACTAGGCTATGCTGCCATCTAGCGTTCAATTCCTGAGGTACACAATTGATTACATATTTATTACCTTCTCAGGGGGAAAAAACATTACTTTAAAAAGAGAATGTACTACACATGGTATTGAGCACTTTAAAATGCTACACTTATTTCTGGAAATTCTGAAACTTATGCAGCAACTTAAATGCATTTGCATCACTTTAAAAATTTCAAAGAATTAAATATTTGTACAGCATTTAATTCAACTACATTCTCGTTGAGAGTATTATTCATAACATATGATAAAAACATTCAAAATTTTCAGTTTTTGCATAAAATACACATAAAAATATAAAGAATAATTCAAACTTTTCAAAAATGTTATTGTTTACTTATATTTTATGATAAATAATTCAGAATAGTTTCTCAAAAAATGGAATAAAATCATTTTATTTTATTGATTTTAAAATGTTTTTACTGTTTTAGAAAGTTTAGTTGAAAATTTTAATTTTAGATATTTTATCTTACTTGCAGCGCATAAAAAAATTATATTAATGTGTGGTAAAATGGAGCACTGCTAAAATCTTGCCAAAGTAGCAGGAAGTTGGTTTAGATAATAGAATTATCATTCCTTACACGAGATAATAGAATTATCATTCCTTACACGAGATAATAGAATTATCATTCATTAGTATTCTGGTAAAAAGATTAGTTATTTGGCAAATTTATCGCTTAGTTTGGCCACAAAAATAAACTGATGTAAAGCAGTGAAACTCTTATTTTGAATCAGAATTTTAGTTATTTTGCATTTCCTACACGTTTCACAGATGACAAAACGAACATTCATAAGATAGAAAAAAGAAAAATGATCTTATTAAAATTTCATAAAGCTGTTTAGTTAAAAATTAAAAATATCGGTACTTATGTATTATACCATCGACCAACTTCCCTTGGCCAAAAGTTACCACCATCGTTTTAAAAATGTCGCCAAAGGCCATCATCGTTATTAGTGCTGTGTTTAAAAATGTGCGGGGACTAATTCCTCTATTAGCTGTATATCGGCTGTATGACGTCCTTTGATTTGACGAAATTTGTCGACCGAATAATAAGTAAGTATAAAAATATCTACTCTCTTTTCGAACATTTATAGAATTATTCTTTATGCAGAATGCAAATAATAAAGTAGTTAAGATAAATAAACAGGTTTCAAAAAGTAATGAAGTCTAATTAATTTTCCTTAAGGTATCCGACTACGTTCGAAACCGTGATTTTAAAAAAGCGCATTAATGGATAATTTTCATGATATTTAGCGTCACTTAGATTAAAATACATGTATAAAATTATTTTAAGGACATTTTGACAAAACATTATTTAAATACAGTATTTCGGCAAAAAATTAACTTAGAATAACCTTTTTACAAAATGTTCTGCTTTTGGGAAAAATGCTTCTATTATAATAATAATTTGCCTCTATATAGCTCAGACTTTTCTACAGAGGCTCAACAAGAATTTTTGAAAAATTCACATTATTTTCCGAGTTAGAACCCATTGAAATAATTATCGGCGTTTTTTTCTTAAAATTGCTCTTCTCTGTTGTCGTAAAACACGGATAAATCCACTTCTAAGTTACATATTTCAAAAATTCTAGTTGAGCCTCTGTGCAGAGGACTGGGCTATAGACAGGCAAAATATTATAATAATAGAAGCATTTTTCACAAAGGGAGAATATTTTGAAAACGGTTTATTCTATGTTCATTTTTTGTCACAATATTGTACTTAAATAATTTTTTACTGTAACAATATTCTTAAAACAATTTTGTATACGTTTTCTAATCTAAGTGATGCTAAATATCATAAATATTATCCATTTATACGCTTTTGCAAAATCACGGTTCCGAATGTAGTTGGATACCTTAAACCTATTTTACATTTCCGGCTGAAAATTTCAAAAATTTAATTAGGACAATAAATTAATATAAAAGTATTTATGTAATTGGGTATTCGAGATCAAGTATCTTTATGATTTAATTATTAATAGAAGAATAGTTTATACCATTGAAAAAAAATTACTTTCAATATGCTTGCATTTTATTCTCTAAAGTGTACGTTAAGATACAAATACATAAAATTGTAAACAGTTTCCAGCATAAGCAAACTAAATTATGAAGCTTTCAATTTTTAAGCACTAAGAGAAAGCATATCCAAGTTATGAAAGGAAAAATGAGTGTAGGAAGGTACATTTCAAATAAACTAAATGCTAGTTTCCAAATGGGAACCATCGCGTGCGAACTACAAAATAGCTCTATTCCCCGTCCACGGTAGCAAAAACAACGCTCATGTAATATCTGTCCCTATTGGCTCATTACAACTGGAAAGAAGCGTAAATGATGCGAAAAGTTGCTTGGTGTTTAATTTCTAGTTATCTTTGTTCCAACAAATAATGGATAAAGTATAACCTGTGGTGTCTGGAGCTCACGGTAAGGGTATAGCGTGTTGGGTAGCGAGGAATTCATGGTATGTAGTTATGCATTAGTAAACATAGTTTTGTTGCATATCGTACATTATTCTAAGCGAAAAGTGTTGTTCTTGAAGAGTAACAATAACTGAAATATGTGAATATTATCATGGACCAGCGTTTTTCTCAAACTGTGGGGGGAGGGGCATGATAAATCTATGAGGGGAGGGGGGGAGAGCCTATTGAAAAGTCGAAAGCAAAAGATTATTTTGAAACATTATTAATTTACTAAAAGTAAACAAAGTACCTTTTGACATAATAAAAAATAAAATTTACATTATATTGATATAATGTATCACTACTGCATACAATGTATTTTATAATTAATTTAACAATACTAAGTTTTAAAAAAGTTTAATAATTATCCGTGACCACATGTACTTAGTACATATAAAATTACATACAAAAATTAAAACTTATCTTGATAATTTATACGGTTTATAATTAATCCCTTAAAGTGTCCGAGTAAATTTGAACCATGATTTTAAAAAAGCCCATAAATGGATAATTTTCATGATATTTAGTGTCATTTAAAATAGAATACATGTATAAAATTGTTTTAAGGACATTTTGCTAAAAAACACATAATTTAAATACAATATTTCTTCAAAAAATTAACATAGAACAACCTTTTTTCAAAATGTTCTCCTTTTATGAAAAATGCTTCTATTATAATAATATTTTGCCATTTCAATGCTCAGACCTCTGTACAGAGGCTCAACTATGATTTTTGAAACATTCACATTATTTTCAGAGTTACAACCCATTGAAATAAATATCAGCGTTTTTTTTCTTAAAATTTCTCCCCTCTGTTGTCGTAAATTATAGGTAAACCCACTTCTAAGTCAGATATTTCAAAAATTCTAGTTGAGTCTCTGTACAGAGGTCTGAGCTATATACCGGCAAAATATTATTATAATAGAAGTATTTTTCACAAAAAGGAGAATATTTTGAAAATGAGTCGTTCTATGTTCATTTTTTGTCAAAATATTTTGTATTTAAATAATTTTTTATTGTAATATTATTGTTAAAGCAATTTTATATACATTTTCTAATCTAAGTGACACTAAATATCATAAATATTATCTATTTATACGCTTTTGCAAAATCACGGTTCCGAACGTAGTCAGATACCGTAACTGACGATTGAAAGTTAAGCGATCCGCTTTTCACTGTTTTTCCCACTTATGTTGACGTATGAGATGTATGAGGGGGAGGAATAAATAATCCTCTGACATAAGTAAATCTTTTGCAAACACTGTCAAGGTCCATTTATTGTATTCCACATCCTTCGGAATAATTTTACGGATAGCAGTTCACACAGAAAAGATCGTACTTTGGGGTTGACGAATATACACGTCCGGGGCAATAATCGCTTTGGCTGAGCGAGACGATTATATATACCGGTGGCACTAAAGAGGTTAAATTATTATTACAGCTTCAGCGTCGAAATATAGTAATATTGAATTCAATATATTGTGTTATTGTATGGAGTAGGGCGTGATGAAAATTATGATTGAATATTGGGTCACAAAAATTGGAAGTTTGAGAAGCACTGTCATATACCGAAAAAAGCTCAACACAAATTTAACGTAAGGTATGTAAAATAAAGTTTGTATCTTACATATACAATGTAATTTTACTTGGTGTAAGATATAGAAAAAAATTATTTTTAAGGACTTTGATTATTATTAAAAATTACTTTGATTTCTCTCCATTTAAAGGATTTTTTTTTTTTTAAAAAACCAAAAAAAAAAAAAAAAATGACGGGATGCTAAGTGAGATTACTAAAAGTTAAAGTAAAAAATAAAATTAAGATGTTGTTATTTCAGAAGAAAATAAATTATAACTGTCAAAGTGCTTAATTATTGGACTGTTATAATTCAAATAAATTGATTTATAATAATATCCCACTTTTTCTATTTTTCAATAGGCGATCCTCAAATGACCTAGTAATTTAATTGTAATTGCACAGTTATTATTTATTTTGTTACATTTTATAGGAATGGAATATCTTTTATTCAGTCGAATATTTAAGTAAGTTGTGCATTATGTTTTATTTTATTCAGTTCCGATCTTTTTTTTTTAATCTTTTTAGTAGTTCGCACTCTCCCCATATATATTGAATTATATATCTTGTTCAATTTTTCAATCGTTAATAAAAAGCTTTTAAGGTATCCGACTACGTTCGGAACCATGATTTTGCAAAAGCGCGTAAATGGTTAATATTTATGATATTTAGTGTCACTTAGATTAGAATACATGTATACAATTGTTTTAAGGACATTATGACAAAAAAAAATTATTTAAATACAATATTTTGGCAAAAAATTAACTTAGAATAATCTTTTTTCCAAATGTTCTCCTTTTGTAAAATATGCTTCTATTGTATTAATATTTTGCCTGTATTCAGCTCAGACCTCTCTACAGAGGCTCAACCAGAATTTTTGAAATGCATAACTCCGAAGTCGGTTTATGCATGTTTTACGAAAACAGAAGGGAGAAATTTTAAGAAAATACGCCGATAATTATTTCAAATGGTTGTAACTCTGACAATAATTTGAATTTTTTAAAAATCATAGTTGAGCCTCTGTACAGAGGTCTGAGCTATATACAGGAAAAATATTAATACAATAGAAGCATTTTTTACAAAAGGAGATTTGGAAAAAAAGGTTATTCTAAGTTAATTTTTTGCCAAAATATTATATTTAAATAAATTTTTTTGTCAAAATGTCCTTAAAACAATTGTATACATGTATTCTAATCTAAGTGACACTGAATATCATGAAAATTATCCATTTATGCTCTTTTTTAAAATCCTGGTTCCGAACGTAGTCGGATACCTTAATTTACCCATTCAAGTTCAAATATATTTTTTGAACTTTAAGTGGATGGCACTTGATGTTAATACAGTTTTTTTCAAATATTAATTCAATAACTAAATTTAATTAATTAATTATAACTTAAGAGGTATATTTCAGTTGATGTTATTCATCTAGAGGGGGCTGCATCATTGGATAAAAAAGAATTTTTTTAAAATTTATGATGAAGAGATTTAACTTAACTTGAATAATCACATGCTAGTTTGATTCGAAACCTTACTTATATCATATGTATTGGTTAGAAAAGAAGATGTTCTGAAATATTTTTAACATTCATAAATTATAATTATTACAATAGATTCCCATATTAATCCATTTTATCCCACTGTTCTATATAGAGGATAGCTGAAAAATATCATGTGGAAGTCATTCTTTGTATGATGCGAATATTTTGACGGTTGGAACACGTAAGGGTAAGTATTAGCTTCTTCCAGCGTGAGTTATGTGTCTCAACTCCTCCCCTTTCCTCTGGACATTTTTCTTATTCAACGCATTTATGGGCGCTGTTTGTATCACCTCTTTGGGGTTACAGAATTCTTTTTCAGTTTAATATGGACACTTGGCTGGGCATTTTTATGTGATATTGCTCTTTCGTTATGATCCTGGTGGTTAATTAGAACGATATTGTTATTAGGTAAGTTTTTGCAAATTATTTTTTAACCGTCCTCTAAATAGGACAGTGGAACGATACGCATGCGATTGAGGCGTTCTTTCTCTATTTATAATAAAGAGTAAAAAGAAAAAAAATAATAATAATTTCGCTTCTATTGTTTCACACCTGCTTAGTTATGTCAGTGCAAAGGTATCTGAAGTTAGGGGAAGCATTAGAATTATTAAACAGTTTAGATTCAGAGGAGAGCGATATTGAAATTGCTGTGTTACCAGTAATTATTGTTGTGATACAAGATACCAATGAACTAACTGACGAAGAAGGGGATGATGATGAAGCAAACACAAAATAGATTATTATAAAAGATATTCCTGGGTTTTTGGAGGTTAGATGTGGAGATAGTTTCCAGCCTGAACCGCTCACAAGCTCAAGTGTGTCGACAACAAAAAGCAGAAAAAAAGCTAAACGACATCAGCCACTACGGATAAAGAATAAATCACCGCATTATCAAAACGAGTAACATAGGCTGACTCAACTGCAAGTGACTAGATCAAGCAGATGAAAACTGCATTGGAAGATAAAAACCCATCTGAGCTTTTTGAGCAGTCTTATTTCAGTGAAAATTACGATCTCAATGCAAAAGAAACTGTGCGGTATGCAGCTGATGTAAGAAACGAACATGGTTTCTTGACCACTGCTGACGATGTGACGTCTCTCGCGTTCTTCTTCTAACATAACTCCTAAGTTCTTTGACGGCCACGATTAATGGCAAAACTTTTCCAACCCAATATCAAGAAGAGAAACAAAACGAATATGCAAATGGGATATACTTTAAAAGGATAGAAGGTTTGGTGAGATAAGACGACAAGCCTAGAGATAACTTAGTGTGGAATTGTTTGGAATAAATGTTAGAAGTCCTACAGCTCTGGAAGAAGGATACGATCATCGCCATTAATTAAGAAAGCCTGATTATTCTCTCCTACCAATAACATAATAGGAATATCTTCAACCTAGGAAGGAAGGTGACTCTATAAAAGGTAATATTTTGTATAGGAAGTTAGATTAGACAGTTAAATTATTATAATTAAGATAAGTGATCTAGTTGTGCGATCTGACTTGAATATTAAGTTTAATTGGTGGCTTATTCTCACTTTAAGAAAGTTGTTATTTAGATTTAAGTAATTTAAGTTATTCTTAATAAAAGTTGTGTTAAGAATCCAAAATGTCTCATCTTTTAGATAATCCCACACCTCTAGCTTACGCGGATCACGTAAGACATGGCTATCGTAAGATGGCTGTGTCTCAACGAAATACACGTTTTTATAGGAATTTCGCTTCTAGCTGATTATCACTCAAATACCTATTAACATGATTATTCATGAAATGCTGAGATCTTGAAATTACTCTGGTGAAAAATGTCATGCCACGAAACCACTTCCAAAAGTTGAAATCTTATTTACACTTAGTAGACAATGGAACTGTAATTCAACATGCCCAAGATCGATCCTTCCTAGTAAAACATTTATTTGCCATACTCAATAATAATATTATGAATCTTGGAGGCGAGTATGAGGACATAAAGATAAAGTTAACGGGAAGATGCCAAATTCGATAAATTCTTACAGCAAACATATGGGCGATGTGTATCCTCACGAGTGGTTGGCTGGACTTCGCTCCATTAAAATTCGCTGGAAAAAGTGGTACTGGCCACTTTTTATACGTTCTCTGGTTATGACTATAGTTAATGCGTGGATAATTCACAAAATTCGCAATAAATATGAAATATGAAACTTCAAGGAGCTCCGAAGAGCTGTAACAACCGTTTATCTAAAAATAACTGTCGTAAGAACAAAAGGTAGACCTAGAATCTTGAATGTACCTTGTGGTGAAAAATAAGATATCTGTAAAGATAGTTGCGACATAGCCATCGTTCGATAGCCATGTCGTGGGGTTTCCGCGTAAGTTAGAGGTGTGGGATTCTCGGAATGATGAGACGTTTTTGAATTCTTAATATGACTTTTATTAAGAATTTAACTTAGATTACTTAGATATCGAACAAACTTATATTAAGTGAGAATAAACCAAAACACGTAGTCTTAACTAACTCAGATCGCGCAATTAGATCACTTATCAAAATAAATATATTATATCCGCCTAATCTCGTCTCAATAATATACTAGCGTTCAGAATATAATCTTCCTACCTTGGTTGAATTCTTAACGTCCAGGCTATTTCAAACCTTTCTCCTAGAGTAGTACAATGGTATGTACCTTGGTTGAATTTGCGAGGGGGGCGTCTTGATTCTAAGTAAGCCGTCGATCAACACTTCTATCTTCTCTACACTGAACTTTCTCTAAATTGCCATCTTTCTCACTAAAATTCCTATCCTTTTAAAGGTTATCTTATTTGCATCTATGCTTCGTTTCACTTCTTGGATTTGGGTTGGAAAAGTTTTGCCATTAATCGTGGCCGTCAAAGAACATAGAGGTTATGTTAGAGGAAGAACGCGAGAGATGTCACATAGTGTAGGTCCTTTTTTACTAAAGCGAGAAAAACAACGTCGTTGACAAAGAGATAACTTCAAAGAAAAACTAAAAATATATTACGGTAAATGTAACAAAACACTTTGTCAGGCTTTCTTTGGACCTTTCCAGCAAAATTAGAGCGAAATTTAACTGAAAAGTGAAATATTTTGTAACCAAGAACGTATTATTGAAATAAAATAAAATTTTGCACTCGGAAATAGCTTTTCATCACCAAAGGGAACACTTAAACCTGAAGTGCAAATTTTATCCCCTTTATCCTATTGTCCTATTTAGAGGACGGGTCAGATTTCTTATACAAAATATATAAATTTTTCAAATTTTGTTATACTTTTGTTTGTTTAGGTTTAACTAACTTTAGAAAATATAATTCTACTCAAATTTGAATAAAATAAAAAAATTGGGTTGTAACGGGTTAAACGACATCAGGTTCCGAACTAACAGATATTTAATGCATAATGAAGGAGAAAAAGGTATATAAGAATTGAATCCACAATAAGAGCAAAGATAACTTAGAACTGAGCTAACAGAGTTTATTTTGTTTAAAGACTTTTACTTAGTATTTTTATTTTCCTAATAATAATATAATACCTCATAAAACATAGATACAAAAGTATAATGTATAAATTGATATAAACAACATATTACAATACTCTTATGTTACCGAAATTGTTATTTGCTTACATCGTTCTATAGTCATCCTAATTAGATTTCACTCGATAGAATAAGTCAAAAATAAGCTAATTTAAAATAGTCTATAAAAAATATACATTTATGTAATATACGTATAAAACAAAAGAAATTAATGTATAATATTCAAAAATATAATTTTAAAAGAATGCGCAGAGTAAAAATGCGAAACATATATGAAAATATAAATTGAGCTAAACAGACATTTAAAAAGTCCAAAAAATATTGTTATTTTCAAAAACGAATTGACTAAAAATAATGAAAACTATTTTGAAATTATGTAGAAATTACAATATAACCACATCTAGCGTCGCGAACTCTCTTAGAAGTACAATACAATTTTAATTCATTAGCTTATATTTCATTTTTTTAAAAATATTAATTATAATGTATTATTTTCTGTAATTCGAAAATAATGTTCTAAATTTAATATAAACAATTATATGCAAAGCGAATAATAAAATTCAATTTTAGCAAAAACGATTATTGACGAGGAAATAGAATTAAGAAGAAAATTAAATATAATAAAATTTAGACAGGAAAGATTTTACATGTGATTATGAAGTGTTTTTTATTTGAATTATTGTTTGTGTGTTTGCTTAAATGCTTCATAAATAAATGAAAATATTTATAGTTTTAAACAAATAAAAATAAGATAAAATAATTTTCGTAATTTCTTCAATTTGTATTTATTTTGAACTGTTAGTTAAGTTCATATTTAATTTTTAATATTTACTTTTGGTTTACTTAGTAGGAACAAAAAAAGGCATTGGCAGTTTTTTAGAATTATGGTTAAATATATTTATGTTCACCTTCATAAACATTGTTTTGTAAAAATACCGTAGAGAATTTCGAGGTATTTTGTAAGATTTTCATGCTATGTAGCATATTAAAGTTTAACTAATGTGTGAAAAAAACTCCATTCTATAAATTAAATGAATAGTTTAAAACGTTTAATTTAGTTTTAAATCGTTTCACGATTAAATTACTAAATGTTAGACATTAACACATTTTATAAAAGAAAATACTTTGCTTGATTTTTGGTCATTTCGTTAATATATATTTATCTTTATTTATTTTTAAAAAATGGGCACGTAAAAAAAAGTATGTTTGTAGTAGTTGAAAGATGAGGTACTTAATATTGTTTTTAATTTTTACATCAAGATTAATAACGTAACATAAAATTTTTAATATATATCTACTCAAGTAAGATTGCAGGACTAATTTATGGTATTAGTACTACAATCCGTAGTACTTCAGTGTCAAAAAAGAAATATTTCTGAAAACATTTTAAAATGGATACCATACAGAGCGGGAGTTCTTTTAGTTCTATTTAGACTAAAAAGGTAGCCAGAAGATGGCGGTTACTGTGGAAAAGGCATGCTGAACGGTCAGAAAAATAGCGACTTTGTTAGTGTTACCTATGATGTCTACTTACATGTGTAAAAGACTTAGATTCACAATTCTTTTTTTTTATTTTTATGAAATGGAATTCACTTATAAAAAGTAAAAATAATAGAAAATTCACGTTTTACATAAATATATAGTCGGACCTCTATATAACGAAGTCGCTAAATGCCGAAAAAAGTTCGTTATATGGAAAATTCGTTATATAAAGGTTAATCTTTCAATTTTCCTTACTAACCACATAAAACAAATCTTAAATTCATAAACACTACATATTAAAAAAATAATTATTCACACCTTTTTGAAAATAATAATATTTATTTTATATTTTACCTATCAAAAAAGAAAGAAAAGAATGAAACAAAAACTGCAAGGAAAGTTTCTCGACACCTTTATCGTGAAGAATTAATTTTTTTTCTTTGATGCTCAAGCACTTATGTTCTGGCATTTTCGAGCACAAGAAACGAAGTTACCAGAACAACTGATCAACACTGCAAATGAACTGAGTCTAGTGCAAGGACACGCGGTCACGAGACAACTACACTGGGGGTGAATGGGGACGTCAGAGATGTTTCCGGTGAACTGGACGATGGGAGTTAAATGTTGCACTTGGAGGAAACACACAGAATTCTATTGCTCTCGGCAAGCTTGATACCTAATAAAACCAGTTTAAGATTTATGACCACCATAAAATGAGATAGAAAAAAAAGAATAACTTGACATGTTCAGAAATATTTTTAAAAAAGGGAGGAAAAAAATTGAATCACAAGTGAAAAAGTTCGTTATATAGAGAATGAACTTCGCTATTGGGTGGTTATTTTGCGAAGAAAATCGTGAATGTTCTTGGTTCCACGCAAAAGTTCGCTATATAGAAAAATTCGCACTATAAAAGTTCGTTATATGGAGGTTCGACTGTATATCACTTATTGTGTGTGTGTGATTAATGCGATTCACATTAATATTTATGAAATAAAGAATTCCTAAATGAGTGAAAATTGAGTTTAAGTAGATTTCGATGTTTTATTAATGCCGTACAATGCAAGTGCTATTGGTGACGGATGTCGTAATTTTGAGCATCGGTCACGTGACGAGTATGACACTTGAGTTGGCTTCCCATTCCCTAAACTAACACTCTACTCCAAAATGGGTAATTTGCGTTACAACAGATTAAGCGAGAATCAACCCGTCTACTAGGTGTAAGTATGGAAAAACAAAAAGTTATTTTAAAAATTGAATCACTCTTATTATTTTGTCGAATTTTAAACAATTACACTTTAATCTAATTTATTTGCATAACTAAAGGTGAGAGAATCTTTATTCCATTTAATTACTGTTTATTTTCTTTATTAGTACATTATATATATATATTCTTTTCTATGAGATAATGTTTTCTTTTCATAAGTTAATTTTACTCAATTGTCAGGTTTATCATCCACGTGTGTTAGAAATAGGCTTAACTTTTCAACAAGGCTCTGTTTTTTTATCTATTATGTCGAAAATTTCTGCTGTACAAGGAAGGTGGATCCATAAGGCATTGCTTAATTCTGAATTGCAGGCCTAATTCAGTGACAGCTCTAGAAATCAAAATAGGTCTCCGGTTTAGTCCAAAGACTATTTTTGTATCTACATTTGTTGTGTCTCTTGAACTCCAATTTCTTTCTTCTTTGGCATTGTACTTTTTTCAACTTTTTCACATTTATTTTATTATATATATATATATTGTCTAATTCTCTACAAAAGGGAGATGAACATTCAGCAATATCAAAATCGAAAAATACATAGACAGTAAGCAAACCGCACAATGAAGGACACATGATACAATCCAAATTTTAAAAAATGGAGGCTTCAGTATTATAAACATTTCTGACTTAGGACAGCTTATGTATAAAATAATTATATATATATATATTCTTGCATACGATTTTAAATGACATCACCAACTTGCGTTTTAAATTACCATGCTCTGTTATGCTTAAGGAATAATTTTTAAGATAACTTAAACCTTAAAATGCGTCGAATTTTCAATTTTTTTTAAAAAAATAAAAAAATCATTTTTTATATTTAGAGCAGTAGTTCCTAAACTTTTTCATTTCATGGAACCCCTAGAATGTGAAGATGCTTTCGTGGAACCCCTAGAACTAGAAAGTGTTTTCGTGGAACTCCATTTCATACACCTACTTCAAAAAATATATCTCAAAATAATATTTAAAGTAGATCAACATGTTATGGGCACTTTATGTGAAGGTGAAAAAAGTATTGAATTTATTATTAAAAAATATATATAATCTAATTTTAAATATAATTTTATTCATTAATTATATTAATTTGTGATCCAAGTGTCACTTATTCATGCATTATTTAATAACTGGGATGCATGATTACTTTTTTTTTTACACAAACTGTCTAATTCTATGTCTATTGAGATTAAATGCAATCGCATTACTTATTCAGAATTTAATTTGTCTTATACTTTGTTTATGTAGTCACTCACGTTGAGAAATATATTTCAACTAAACACAAAGCTCTGGATGGCATTAAAATATTTTTTGCTGTATGAGAAAGCCCGTGTATTTCGTATGAAATTTCGACCTAAAATTTAAAAGCTGTTCTTGCTAAATTAAGATTATAACATCAAATATGTTGATAAGTTGATAAATTGCTTCTTCTCCTTCATTATAGGTGTTTTTACCACAAATTCAAAAAGGTGAATTTTTCATTAGAAAAGTATCTAGTTTTGCAAGGCATTGTGTTAAAGAGTAGAAATTATCTCATGGAACTTGAGATAGTAAACATTAGAATATTCTCAATTCAGTAGGAATTATATAAAGCGTTTTAATATTAATTTATTACATTATAATAAAAGTTTAAAAAGTGTTGCACAACAAAGTTATTATATATAAATAAAACTTTCAGTATTAATGAATAGGACGCGCTATAGGTACTTGTAACTATATAAACTTGATAGAGAACGTGAATTCATTTTGAATACATATTTATTCATTCTCGAATTTTTCATTGTAACTCATAGAACCTCAGGGTTCTGCTGAACATAGTTTGGGGAACCCTGGCATATAGGATTCCTTGCTGATACTATCCATGTGTTATGTATGAGAGTTCCACAAAAAGAAAGCAGGAAATAGAATTTTAAAATCATAAGCAAAGCGCCACATTCCTATTTAAAGGTATGCGATTTTAAATTTTACTCCTTTTTATTTAAATGAATTTTCTAGCGTTTAACATCATGTCCCTTAATTTGATTTTCTCGTTGATTTTTAACAGTTTTTCTGACATTTTATAATGAAATGTTTTGCTTTATTTTTTGTATTTGTATTTTGATAATTTAAACACAATGCAATAAACTTTCATGCATATTTTTCACTTATTTCTTATATTTACACTATAGCTTCCTTATACCAGTTATGAATAGTGGTTTTTTTAAACTTAAAACAGTTCATGATAAAATTACTATTGACTGAAGGCAATAATGTTGTCTCTACTTTAGGAAGGAAATGAAAGTGCAACAAATACTTTGAATAGTGTTCCTACGGACAATTAAAGCTACATAAATATTATTAAATTAAATAGAATTATGCAGTTTGGAAGAAATTTTTATGCTTCATCGCAAAGGGCGTGAAACGTTATCTGTTTTCATATAGAACAGGGATGGCGAACCTTTTTGAAGCGTCGGTTAAATTTTGTTCATATTTTTTTAATACTAGTGGGTGGGTCACTAATGCCCATTTGCACCAGAGTTAGGTTTAAAAATTTTTAACTGAGTATTTTTAAAACTAAACATCTTTAAATTCAGTTGGCTTATAATGGGTAAAAAAGGACGCTATGGAAGTCTCTTTCTACAAACATAACTGATGAAAGTGCATTCTATCCGAAGAAAGTGCTTTAAATATAATTTTTTGCTTTGGTTTTCGATTGTTTTTCAATTAACAAAATGTGAGCAAACTTATACACTTTATTTGATTATTTGTAAACACTTTTGCTTTATTTCAAATACTACATACTTTCATATACATTTGCTGTCGTTTGCGTAGCTTTGGAACCAAGGATGTAGCTACCGCCGTAACAATGATACGGGGCCCTCAAGCTTCAGGGGCCCTAAAATGTGGAAGAAGATATCGTAAGATATTGAGAGCCCACCAGAAAGGGACTCCAAAGAAGTTGGATTCGGGTTCCACACTCAGGACTAGCTACGCCAGTGTTTGGAACTGTATTGATCACACTGAAGGTAATAGACAGCATTTAAATTGCTTTTGTGTCAATGGGCTTGAAAAAATTCAAATGGAATATAAATACTCCGCACAAATTAGAAAATTTAAATAAACCCACGTAAGCAAACAAGTAGTTGCCTAAAAATCGTGGATCAGTTGAAAAGCTTGCGTGGGTCAGACACTGACCCACGGGTCATAGGTTCGCCATCACTGATATAGAACTTCTTTTTCGTCGCAAGAAATCTATCAGTTTTGATGTGACGAAGAAGCGCATAACAATCATTGTTCGTAACGGAAAAAATTATGGTTGATGTTCAGCTCGAGACAGTGGTGAAAAGTACACCCCCACAACTTCTGAGGTGCGGATGCCCAGGAATCTAAGGGGCCTAAAGCCTATGTTATCTTATGATTTTACAGTCCTTTGTAATATCCAGATTGGGTCCTAAAACCTGACCTTGAAGGGGTACCCTAATATTCTCCGTTACGTCGCGCTGACTCGAGAAACAACTATTTGTTAAGCTTCTTTTGTGATTCAGTTTTTTTTTTTAATTTAAAAACTAATAAACGATTAACGTTTTGTTCTGCTATTTTTCGCGTTGGTTTGTGCATGTCCGTTTCGATAAAGGCCCTTAATCGGTTGTTGTCAGTCTCAGTAGTACATCCATGACTTTTAAGTCTCTAGTCTATATTCAAAACCTCTTGGAACCTGTGTTGATCTGTACTTACGCTGATAGACTCTCGACGAAACGTTTGTTTGAAGCTTTGAGTTTCTGCTGCTTTGCGTCCTATTTTGAGCTCATATTCTAAAATAGCTCAAATGGGCTTTAATTTCGTCATTAATTTTATAATCCAACAACATACTAGAAATAACTTTAACTAAATTTTTAAAGAAAATTTGCTTTTCAAAATGGTATACTTAAGGTATCCGAATATTTGCGACAACTGTTTTTTGAAAAAATAGAAATATGGGGATTTTTTTTTGTAATTTTTAGATTTATTTAGTATATTTTAAGGAAAAAAATCCTAAAATTGAAAGCAGAAAATAAAGTTATTATTATTAAAATGGGGAAAAACTGATAAAAATGTACAAAAAATTACATAAACGGGGTTTGCTCTGTACAAAAAGTTCATGAAAAAATTCTCAATTTTTCAATTTTGATGTGTTACTTTGTTATTTATGTTTGAAATGACCTTCAGGATAAGAGATATTTTAATTTTTACAAAAACTAGAGCCTTTTATCTTAGTGATTATATGAAATTGCTTAAAAAAACACAGTAATTATATCACATAAAGGATTGTAAATTTGGAAATAAAACAGTGATTGATAAATATGAGGGTCAAACACTTCTACTCTTATACAGAACGTACACAAAAATTTTTAGCTAATTATTTTCAAAACTTGTTGAGCAATCGCTGTCCACGTTTGAATTTTTCGCAAAAAACACATTTCCAGTAAAACGCATTTTAAAGTTTGACATCATGTGTAAAGTTATAGTATCTGCTTTTACTAAAACACTTGTAATTTTGGTTCTAGTGAATGGAAAATAAAAAAAAAAACTTGGTATTTTTATTAGGCTAATATGATGGCTTATAAAATAAAATCATAAGCAAAATTTGTCAATTTTTGAAAAAAATCATGGTCTTAGGGTAGTTGGATACCTTAAACATAAATGGATAAACTTCGAGTTTCAAGTATAGAAAGAATGGATTTTTTGTAAAAAAACTAATAAATATCAAAAGGAAAACCCATTTATCATAAATTGAAAAACACTATTCATTTAAATATCCAGTAATTTCATCACCTCATCATAATGTTATTTCTTGTTTCAATTCACATTACATTGTTCATGCATTAACGTGAATAGGAAGAAATATTTTAAGGAAAATCAAAACGATATTCTTAAATTGTACAATGATTTAAATTTTCTTCGTTAATGCCTTAGATTGTACTGCCTTAGATTGCCTTGTACTATTTTCTATAAGGTTATTTTATTAATGTTGAATCACTTTTGTGAAGAGCTCGTAAAACACATTAAAGAAAAGTATATTTGCTATAAAAACTCATCACAATTTGTATGTTACATATTAATTTAAAACAGCTATAGTTAAAGAACAATTAATATATTCTTCATTTAAATACCATTTAACATTTTTTCTACTGTTTTAAAACCTTCACACATTTTTCCCGTGAAGATATCTCAAACATAGTAAGTGTATTATTTTAAATTTATTTTGTATTGCATTATTTTAAGCTACTTTGTTAAAAAGAATATTATATACGTCACAGTTTATAAAATTAATTATACAATTACAATTTTTATTGTCACCAACAAGAAATATATTGTACAAACTGAAACGTAATTAAAATTGCTCATTAAAATAAATTTTAAAATAATTTACATTAATTCCATTTGTAATGCATCTTTGCATGGTGGAAGCTTATGTAATCTCATTACCAACTTAATGATTAAAAGCAATTGAAAAAAAATAGAAATCCAGCGAAAAAAATTGGTGAAAAAACATTTTTATAGAATAACATTTACTCTAAATCCTCAGCCATTTGTAACATCTCCCCAGATTTTATAAGGTTAATTATAAAGCTCATTACATTTGTATTACGTCTGGCTAATTTGTAAATGGTTCCTTCTTACTTTACAGCATTAGAAAGGAAGATTAAGTTGTTTACACTCATCATCCGGGTATTCCCTGGAGTCGAGATTTAAGTAATTTGAGTAAGTACCGTATTGCTTTAGGGATGTTAGCTTAATGACTTGCGATTTAGGAAAGTACTTATTGTGCAACTTTTAACTTTGCCTAGCGATGTTAATTTCAGAAATGTACTCTCTCTCATTCCAGAACATTCAATGTTTATTAGCAGTTCATGTACTGTGGATAGCCCTCGGAGAAGTATGGTTCAATCAATAAGAAGACAATTTTCAGTTTTGGGAAACACAGATTGAGAACGGTGTTTTCCATCGGAACTGGATGAGATATTTAATAGCGGGTAAGGCTTTTAATAATGTTAAATTTAATATAATGAAAAAAAAATCACATTGAGTTGATTTTTTCTTTATCATTTAGATTCAATTTGGAAGGATTTTAGAGAAAATTAAAGTGTTTGAGTGCTTAGCCCTGAAAACATAGCAAACTCATCATCGTAATATTAGTTTTTACAGAAAGTGCAATCTACGGGTTTCAGTATCGTTGCAAAAACTGAAACAAAAGCAGCCAATAACTTCAATTGGTCGAATACAAACAGATTTATTAACCCATGAACTTTCACTGGCTTATATATATGGTTCTTTCAGCCAATGTATTAGCTGCCTCTGGAGTATATATAAGCATTTTCAAAATACAATTCTTTTGTGTGGGCTGATATTTGTAGAACTACTCTGAAGGCTTTTAATGCTAAAAAAACACATTGACAGTGCTTGAGAAGGGTTTACTTATTTCTGAGAAGTAATTGTTTTAATGCAGTGTTTCTCAAACTGTGGGGCACACCCCCTAAGAGGGCGTCATAACCCTACAAGGGGGGCGCGAGCATATTGAAAAGCCGAAAGCAAAAGATTATTTTTAAAAAAATTATTAATTTGCTAAAAGTAAACAAGCAAAATACATTATTATATTAGTACTGTTTAATGTATTTTATAGTTAATTTAACAATACTAAGTTATAAGAACATTTAATAATTACTAGTAATCCCATGGGCTCTTCATATATAAGATTAATTTTTGCATATAACACTTATATCCTGATGATTTGTCCGGTTTTTGATTAGTTATTTCAATATTGATTAAAAATTACGTGATTCGTTCCCCAATAACACTGTTTAACACTTAGGCGAGCGTATGTGGTGCTTTTTTTTGGGGGGGGGAGGGATTGTAAAGGATTAAATAATCAAATCCTCTGAAATAAGTAAATCCTTTGCAAACAATGTCCAGGTAATTTTATTGTATTCCAATGCCTTAGGAATTATTTTACGGATAGCAGTTCCCAGAGAAAAGATCGTACTTCGGAAAGATGTATATATACGTCATGGGGTAATTAAAGCACTGTCTGAGCGAGACCTATATACGCTGGCAGCATTTAAGAGGCTAAAGTTAAATTATAGGTGTAGTGTCAAAATAAAGTATTATTGAATTGAATACATTGTTATCGTATGAAGGGGGACGCGATGAAAATTACGATTGAATATTGGGTCACACATATTGAAAGTTTGAGAAGCTCTGAGAGCCTTTTATGTTCTCCTCATTTCACCTCAATAATGTGAGAAATGGTGGCACTGAGGAGTGAATCGTATAACTTTTAATCGGCAATTGACAAGGACAAACAGAGGACTACACGAAAACAAACTGGCGTATATACATAAAGAAATACTAAAACAGTTTGTTTACAGTAGTGGTGAAATAACTTGTTGAAAGCAAATCTTACAGCACCCCAGAAATGGCTCTCTAGAGCAGTTTCATTAGTAAGAGATCAAAAAGATAAATTACATCTGTGTAATCGCAATCAACACACAAGCTGTGACATCTCTCGCGTTCTTCTTCTAACATAACCCCTACGTTCTTTGACGGCCACGATTAATGGCAAAACTTTTCCAACCCAAATCCAAGAAGTAAAACGAACCATAGATGCAAATAAGATAACCTTTAAAAGGATAGAAAGTTTAGTGAGCAATAATGGCAATTTGGAGAAAGCTCAGTTCGGAAAAAGATAGAGTGTGGATCGACGGCTTAG
>BMAV01010705.1:0-12206 GCA_019973955.1 Trichonephila inaurata madagascariensis | reverse complement strand
CTAATTGCGCGATCTGAGTTAGTTAAAACTGCGTACTTTGGTTTATTCTCACTTAATATAAGTTTGTTCGATATCTCTAAGTAATTTAAGTTAAATTCTTAATAAAAGTCATATTAAGAATTATAGAATGTCTCATATCATTCCGATAATCCCACACCTCTAACTTACGCGGAAACCCCACGACATAGCTATCGAACGATGGCTATATCGCAAAGCAGATCCTGGTTTCGACTGAATGCTTTCTGAACTTCACCGTGCTTTATAGATTATCATGGAAGATACCAGGTAATTTCGATTCCAGATACATCTCGATGGTTCCTTGCCGATAACATCTGTCACCAATAGCGATAAGGTTGCCAATTTGGAAACTAAATAATAACTTCTAGGGTTACCATAATCTTATTTTTCACGTTCATTGATTGGGAGAAAATTTACTCTGTAAAACATAATTTTTGACTTAGACAAGAACGCAACATGGAAAACAACACATATTCTTTCAGTATTGAAGAAAAAATAAGCATGTACAAAATAGCATCCAGATATCTTTGCTATTATTTTTTCTAGAATTCGATGAATAAAGCTACTTGAAATGCCACGATAAGATTATCTAATGATTTGTGATATTTTTTGAATTAGTGAATACCTACTGTTAGCACTATTTTCCTTCAGATTCATTTATGTAGTTTAGCACTAAACGTTTTAAAATATTTGTTAAATTATAACTTGAGTTGATGAAACAATTTAGCAAGTAAAATTAGATACAATGTCTTGGAATGAGTTCAAGATTTTACCTGCTTTAATTGATTTTAGATTCTATAAACGCAATTGCACCTCAAAAAGAAATACCTTGGAGACAGACTGTTCAGAAAAATAATTTTCTTTAAGATATATTACTTATACATATTGAATTACTGACAACTTCATTACAAAAATTTAAATATCCAATTACATTCAATTCTCTAGTGGATAAAGAATTCCCAGTATTGAAATCCGAAAATGATACTTTACTAAAATTTATTAAGCTGAAAAAAAACATCTTTGTCAAAGTTTAAGAAAATGTTTTTTCAAAGTTTTCTTTGCATTTTACTCAACTTCTTCGTGTGTTATCAAAACTTGAATAAATTTCAAATGAAAGTGTTGATGAATAATGCATTAATGATAGTATATTATTATTGTTATTATTATTATTTGCATAAATTAGTTTTATCTTAGAACGTATGCAGTTGCTAATTTAAGTAAATAAAGCATAAGTATTAATTTTTTTTTAAAAAAAAATTAAGAGAGAAACTAGTTGCCTGCTTTAAAACATAACTTGTGTATGACTAGAATATTAAATGCATTTTAATTTTTTCCAATTTAATCTTATTTTCTTAAAACAAATTAAATAAGAGAATTAAGTAATTGCAATATTTCTCTCTCTCTCTTTTTTTTGTAAGTTATTTTTACTGTATCATTAATTCAAATGATAAAAAAAAAACTTTTAAAACTTAAAAAAAAACATTTATAAATTTACTTAAGCAATTACCGAAAAAAATCGTTTAAAATTTGTTAACATAGTTAAATTTTCTGTTTATTTGTAATTTCATAACTGTTTAAGGTATTTAAATACGTTCGAAACCATGATTTTAAAAAAAGCACATGAATAGGTAATTTTCATGATATTTAGTGTCACTTAGCTTAGAATGCATGTATAAAATTGTTATAATTACATTTTGACAAAAAAAAATTATTTAAATTCAATATTTTGGCAAAAAATTAACTTAGAGTAACCATTTTCAAAATGTTCTCCTTTTGTGAAAAAGGCATCTATTATAATAATATTTTGCCTGTACATAGCTCAAACCTCTGTACAGAGGCGTAATTACGAATTTGAAAAAATGCACATTATTTTCAGTGACAACCAATTAAAATAATTATCGGCATTTTTTTCTTAAAATTTCTCCCCTCTGTTGTCGTAAAACATAGATAAACCCACTTCTAAGTTATATATTTCAAAAATTCTAGTTGAGCCTCTGTACGGAGATCTGAGCTGTATACAGGCTAAATATTATTATAATAGAAGCATTTTTCGCAAAAAAGAATATTTTGAAATTGGTCATTCTATGTTCATTTTTTGTCAAAATATTGTATTTAAATAATTTTTTTTGAATAATACTATACTTAAAACAATTTTATATACATTTTCTAATCGAAGTGACACTAAATATCATAAATATTATCTATTTATACGCTTTTTCAAAATCACTGTTCCGAACGTAGTCGGATACCTTAAATCTACCACACACAATACCTTGTTTAAATTACCCGTACCACAGCTGTACATCGTAGAAGTGTCTAAATGAGTGTCAACTGAGATTTGATGTATAGACCAATCTGCAATTATCAACCAAATTGCCCTATGCCCCGTACAGTCGTCTATGTTTTCGGACTGCATCCAGTGGTATCGTCTTGGAATTTTATGTTTATACACTTGACCGCCGAGACAAGAAAATGATTCCGCAGTAATGTCCATGACATATATAGCGGCTTGTATATTGCTCATTTTGAAGTTTCATATCCTCGTATGATATTCAACGAGTACTGGTGAATGCCATGCATTGTACATTTACATTTCTCGCTGACGGGCACTTATCTTTTACATTTTAAGTGTCCCAAAGTGTTTATTGTAGATAGATGTTAAAAATAAATTAAGCTAAATATTTTTACAAATAAGAGATACATTTATATTATGGTATGTCTTTCATTTGTAAACATATTTAGCTTAATTTTTGACTGAATTTCCTTTACCATAGCTGTGCATCGTAGAAGCGTCTAGATGAGTGTCAACTGAGACTGATATTTGACTATAAACCAGTCTGCTTCTCTCAACCAAATTGCCGTATCTCTAGTAAAATCATGTATTTTCTCGAATTGCATCTAGTGTGTGGTTGCATCTTGGAATTCTATAGTTATACACTTGACCGCTGAGACAAGAAAATAATTCCGTGATGACATCCATGACAGAAGTAATGTATTGCATATTACCCGTTTTGAAGCTTGCTTTCCTCCTATGTTATTCAACGAGTGCTGGTGCGTGCTGTGCACTTCCCATTTGCATTACTTGCCGCAGTGCGTTTCTCTTTTGTATTACTTGCTGCAGTGCGCTTCCCTTTTGCATTTCCAATGCCTTGTAGTTATCATTGTAGTCAGATGTTAAACATAAATTAAGCTAAATATGTTTATAAACGAAAGACTTATTTGTATTATGTTGAAATTTGAAATATAAACTAATGCAACGTAAATAAAGTATCTGCCATCCTTTTTTTTTAGTTTTGAGATGTTAAAGTCACGCATTGAAGAAGAGGTCTTCTATTCGGTGAAAGAACGAATTGAATTGCAATACTTAAGTTTTTTTTATGTAGTTTTATAAGGACTTCCTTTTCACGAGGGAAATATAAATAAGTTCAATTCAATATAAGTAATAAACACTTTGAAAAAAACATTATTGTCATAAAGAAATTTTATAATCAGAAATAAAAATAATCCAAAAGTGTTCCAATACACTAATTTAATTATTTCCCCATATCTAGGAAGTTTAAAGTGTATATGTGTGTGGAAAAGCAGCAAGAATAACATAATAATATTTAAACACAGGTCCTATATATATATATATGACATGTTTTTAGAGTCAGAAACACAGAGTTAGTTTTAAAAAAGGTCTTTATTTGATCAAAGTTAGACATCATCTGACGCAAATAGCAGAGAGGAAAAAAGCACGCCACCGAATCTTAAGTGGGTTAAACACTTAAAACACCGATCGCGCCGTTCATAAGTGCTCTTGAAAGTTAATGCTGACATATAGTGCTATTAAATATAACGATCTGGAATTAGACATGTTTATTGGCTAGGCCATATGTTCGGAAGAAATAAATGGGTCACTAGTTTGATACTTGAAAAGGTGAGGAGGTAATATAAAAGTGAATTACTAGATAGGGAATTTAATTTTTAATCTAATTTAATTATCCTTATATATATATATAAGCTCACTTTAATGATTATTAAATACAACTATAAATGATAGTAACTAATACTCAGTAAATGAAATAAATGAGTAATTTAATCTTCTCATACATTAATATAAATATTTTAAAGAATACATTTTGCCTCAAGTGAATCTTTAATAATCACTTATATACATATGAAATATATATGACACAAATTTTGATATTGACAATATTTAACAATATATTTAACGTAGTAAGGCACTTGTGAACACAATTTTAAGGCAATCAATTTTGAGACCATGACGTGTTTATAAAAAAGTGAAAATATGAATAATATTTATCCAGGTAGTATTTCTAAATGTTGTAATGACTTCCCCCCTGGGGAAGCCAAATATTCATCTACTCGACCTAAATCTGTAGGGAGTAAAGATTGATGACCCTAGTTAGCCATGAGAAACCCAACTTATTATTGTCAAATATGATAACCAAAAACAAGACAGCTATAGAGGGAAAATCTAGAGTGAGATATATCGTAGCTCAAAATCTTATATGAATAAGAGCATGAAATCCTAATTGCTTAACTTTACTCAAAGTTATCTTAAGAAACCTAACTTACTTAATTTATTTTAATAACTGGAGTCCGTCCTATAATCATGCTTCTAAATTACGATCCTTACCGTAACAACACTGCGTTCAGCAACTCAGCTTTTTTTCCTTCACCCCTTCAATTACTAAACTTCCACTATATATATTCTAGCTAATCTGCATATCAAGTTTCTTCTTGAAAGGGATGGCTGTGAAATAAATCAATTGATGGCCCCAAAGATTCTCCAAAAGGATTAATAGAAAATTCCGTAAAGTCCCGTCACAATGTTATGTAGAGAAAAAATATATATATTTAGTCATTTTGTTTATTATACGACACATTTGATTCAGAATCTTTATTTCTACCACAAAATTTTCAAAACTATTTACTTTATGTTGACCACTTGTAAGTTCTATCTTGGTTAAAGGGCTGAAGATTTTGCTGGCGCAACCCATATACCTCATTCTCCAAAAACATCAGGGAAAAAAAGGAAGTTTTATCTTAAGCGTGTGTATTGTATAAACTTTTGAGACCCGAATTATTTTTATTTTAAAATTCTTTATTCTTCTGATTAGTAATACTATATTTTTTGTCAATATAGTATTACTAACCAGAAGAATAATCTTTTCCAATGACCCTGAAAAAATAATAAAAAAATTCCCTCTCCCCCTGGAACGTAGATGGTACCCGCACGATCGTACGGGTTGGATGCTTACTGTGAAATCAGCACCTGTGAAATTTTACATTTTTGGGGCTATTTGATGGAAGAAATACACTTAATTCAACTAAAATTGTTACAAATAAGGAAATTATTGATGTGTAAAATTAATTATTTTATTGACTCATTATTTATTTTCTATGGAAATATTTAAAACATGTTTTTGTTTTTGATCAGCACAAATATACATTGCATTTTTTAGAACATATTTTCGAGCTGCTTTCGCAGTTTTCAAATCTGCACTTGCGAGTTCTTGAAATGCCATAAACACATCGAAAATTTCTATACGTATCAAGGCTTTTTATCATGGAATGGGCAGGATAAAAGTCATGACATGTATATCAGGAGGATCATAACACTTCGATCCTTTTGAAAGTGGAATCACAGTACTGTTACCTTCATCATCAGTTAAAATACTTTTGTTCGTAGGCAGAGAGGCTGCTAATGTGCTCTGTGAGCGACTTCCGCCTGAAGACGCTCCTTCACCGTCCTGCTTACATAAAAGTGTGTGGGAGGAAACAAAGCATGACTAGAAACTTCCATAATAATAATTATTTATTGTTATTCAAGCACACTAATCAACCACAAGAGGAAGCTTTAGGAGTGATATAAAGAAAGCAAGATTTGCGTAAAAAGCTTTCACATCTCAAACTTAAATTTTAAGAGATCCATTTTGATTTTTGAAGGGATTGTATATGATATTGCATCTTGTTTGCACAGAAACCAAGAATTTGCAACTGCTGAAACAATGAAAAGAACCTGGTTCAAGAAACTTTAAGGTATCCGACTATATTCGGAAACGTGATTTTGCAAAAGCGTATAAATGGATAATATTTAGTGTCACTTAGATGAGAAAATGTATATAACATTGTTTTAAGAATAGTATTACAATAAAAAATTATTTACGTACAATATTTTGACAAAAAATGAACATAGATTGACTCATTTTCAAAATATTCTCATTTGCGAAAAATGCTTCGATTATAAAAATATTTTGCCTGTATATAGCTCAGATCTCCGTACAGAGGCTCAAATAGAATTTTTTAAATATGTAACTTAGAAGTGGGTTTATCCAAGTTTTACAACAACAGAGGGGAGAAAGTTTTAGAAAAAAACACTGATAATTATTTCAATGGGATGTTACTCTGAAAATAATATGAATTTTTCAAAAATCATAGTTGAGCATCTGTACAGAGGTCTGAGCTATATGCAGGCAAAATATTATTATAATAGAGTATTTTTCACAAAAGGAGAACATTTTGAAAAATGGTTATTCTAACTTAATTTTTTGCCTAAATATAGTATTTTAATAATTTTTTTTGGTCAAAATGTTCTTAAAATAATTTTATACATGTATTATAATTTAAGTGACACTAAATATCACGAAAATGTGTCATTTATGCTCTTTTATAAAACCACGGTTCTGAACGTAGTCGGATACCTTAATGGTAAATTATGATCCAAAATTGTCTTTCCATTTCAAATATTTGTATATTTTTCTTCATCGCTCTCATCTGAACTTCATTCTCTTTCACAATAAATGATTTATATGTTTTGTTCGCAGCATTATCATCATCCGAGAGATCACTAAGCTCTAATCTAAGTTCAATCTGACTTATTCATCAATTTCAAAAGTTCTTCTTGTATAAGAATTCTCCTCCTTTTAGACGCCTGAAAAAGTTTTTGGTTAAAAGTTAGCACAGTATTCCATGAAAAATAAAATGTATCAGAAAATTGTATTATTTAAACAAAATTTTTAAACTGCACTATACTAACTCCCACCGGAAAGCACAGATTTTTTTTGGCGGGTGGTGGTCAGTGATATATTAATGCAATTATCTGTGTACAGGATGAAAATGCCATCATACCCCTCATCAAATGGATGAAAGAGAAAATTAATTGTAAAAAAGATTTAGAGAATGAAGAAATAGCCTCGTCCATGGTAACCCCAAAGAAATATGTCTTTAATTACATAACAATATATTTCATTTCTATTTAGGCTTCTATAAACATTATTAAAACAGAAAAGGAAACTCAGATGGCAAGAATTTACTTTTATAGCTGCATTGACTTAAGTAACGCCCAACCTGCACGATCATGCGGGTAACGAAAGCTTGAGTCCTCCAGCAACCTTAATAGAGTATAAATAATATTTTTTTGCATTTTACAATTTTTTAAACATTACTATAAAAATTTGTATCCAGGCAATTGGAAATATATTTACAATTACTTTTTTACGACAGATAAAAAGAAAACGTGTTTTCGTTGCATTTGAAAACAAAGCTAAATTTAACAACTGAAAGTAAAATAGGGACTACCGTCCGTTGATAAAAAGTGATACCTTACACTTTCTATAAACACGCTCAATGGTTGAATTTGGGATTTTCTTACGTACGACTATTCCAAAAGCAAAAATGTATAAGAATGTCTAACCCATACTATCGTGCGGGTTGGGTGTTAAAGGGATTATAGTATTACTTTATGAGTAATTTAAATTATACTTCATGACCAAATAAGGTTAATTTTAATCTTCATACATAACACAAATAAGATGGGGTTTTGTTCCTTAACTCTACTATTTATTTTATTTTTTTAAATGATCGCTATAAAAGAAAGTAAATGAACAAATCGATAGCGGACGTCAAGTTCCATTCACATTAATCAAAAATATAAATTAATCAGTTTCCACCAATCCATTGAATGATGGAGCTGTTGCATTCTTAATCAGATAGTCAGATTCTAAGCTTGTACGAATAAAAAAAATGATGGAAAATGCAGAATATATTTATCAAAATGATTCATTGTGATAGGAAGGGAAAATGAAAATAATAGTTGAACGAAGTATTTATTCAGTTAAATTATCTATCGAATTCTATGCAATGGTCCCAATGAATTTGAAAATAAAACGTGGGATAGTGAACTTATACAATCATTTGCTAATTGGAAAAATAATTATAATTATTGTCTCAATTATATCTAAATGACTGCTCATTTGATCGGGATAGGGAAAATATAAAGTAACTATATTTTGTTAATAAATTATAAGGTCACCAATAAATAAGATCATATTTCTGTAAAAAAAAATAATAAATAAATAAAATACCATGCAAATTGTATGCCTTGTTTTAAAACCGATAATAGAATACTTTGTGTGTTATATCGCTCTCTATATAAACAAAGGGTTTTCGCGCGTGATACTGTAATAAATTTATTACGTACTATCGAAACAATGCCAACATTCAAGATAACTCGCCAAGTTAACATACCAGATTTCGTGCTGAATTCACAAACATGGATTTATTTTATATACTGTCACCAATACGGTTGTGACAGTACATCATTGAGAGTTCTTGAACAGCAATATAGAAAATATTGTCTGGATTGGAATCATTCCGTGAAGTGTTGTCTCATACAAAGACTTATTAACAATCAATGGAACTATATATAAATATTCTTCTATCCATGAAGCTGTAACAGCTGCAGATATCAAAATCTGATTAATTCATCAATGAAATGTTATGTGGTGAATTTAACTGTATAGGAGTGCCATAAAACATGTAAATTATAGTTTTGCCGCTTCAGCAATGAGGGTGAACAGCTGTATAGTTTACACAATGGGAGTTTGTCCACCATTAGGCTGAAATCTCTCCTCCCTAGTTTAAATTTGTATCAACCGCATTATAATTCAATGCAGTTTTTTTTTCATGCAAATCCTTTTTTTTTAATCAGTACATTGAAAATTTAGGGATATATATAAAAAAAATACTCAACTTTGGGAAAGCTAATTAATTAATTAAAGATAATCAACTGTAAAATTAATTATATACATTGTTCACTTAAAATAATAGTCAACTCGTTTTCTAAGGTCTTCATATACATTCAGAAAAAATAAGACCCTTATATTTCGATATTAACTATTTTTTCGGAACAAAAGTGACAATCTTCGCAATGCGCTGACAGCTGAAAACACAATTTCTGTTATAAAACTATTCCCCTTTCCCCGCTAGAATACTCATCATAGAACCCGTGCTGCCATATATTTTGGAAGAGTGGATTTCAAAGAATATTCCTGCTAAGTATCGTTAGAGTATTGGTAAAATTGGTTATTCTATACCATTTTAAAGTGAGTGGTACTTATAAGTAGTGTCGGTAGATAAAGAGTTAAAAATAATTTAAACTGTATTACAATTTACACATTTGTTTTTAAAAAAATTAAACAAGATGACTGTAGTTGATATAAGACAAATTGAAAAATTTCATTTTATTCATAATGCCAGAATATACATGATATGAAAAAAGCACACGTTAGTATTTTGTAAAAGCATTACCTGAGAAACAAATGCGCAAGTTTTGCTTTTACCCACGATTTATTTCAAACTGCTGAAGGGCAATGTGTGTAAAATATCAGTTTATAAGGGTATTGATAAATTTAAAAGACAAAAGGTTAATGAAGCGTTCTTAAACTGCCATACACGAAGTCATAACTGAAAAAGAGGTTTCTACCTAGAAAAGCGACTTTGAAGAGAAATATTTTGAAAGGGACTCCTCGATCATCAACTATCAAAAGTGATTTGACTCGTGAAATTTCAAAACGTTTCAGAGAAAGACGAAATCGCGTGTCATGGTTTGGAAGAGTCTTAACTTAAATATCGACACAAAATGAATGACTATGAAGAAAGTGGTTAAAACATCATGGAGAATAGAGACTGAAATTGACTAAAAATTTTTTTGTTTTTTCCTACAATGTCTTTTAAATGGGCTGAATTTCGGCAACTAAGCCTTTGCAGAGATGGTCCCAATTGTGAGAGCTATTTAATTTTCTCTTGATACCAAGTAATGGTGGTTCCCTCTACCAAATATTTAACTCTTCAATTTATTTAATTCAAGTTTTCGCCAGATGCTAAACATTTCGATGATTTAAGTTTTGCCGAGAGTACCAGAGCCAAATTGATACTCAATTGATTATTTACATGCCATATAATAATTGACATGCGTGCCTATGATTTTCGCATCTAGAAAAATTAACGACTCCAGACGGGACGTACGACTACCTCTAAACCATCATGTGCAGGGATATGTTAAGACACAGACCATGTTCATCTGTACATGAGGAGGGGTGGGGCTTGCTTGTTATCTCGATTCGACTGAAATAAAATAATTATCCGAATAATTTTAGTCGCCAAGTGTTATTCCTAGACATATTCTAAAAAACTGGGAATTTCGAACTACATGCCTACTGAGGACAGTGGCAAAGCTCCATTGTTATGTCATATTCGTCGGCCATGCTTAGACCTAGACCTGCCAAGGTGCTCCAGCATTAATCATTTAGTTTAAAGATGGTAGTTGGTCGAGTCGGTTTGTGAGATTTATGCATATTTATTTGTTATAAGTTCACATTTGTGCGAGTATTTGACAACCTATGCTTTATATACTGAACATTTAAAAGGTTCGTATTTAGAACCTACTTTTACATAGGTGATCAAGGCCTTAAAACAAGACTAACTTACAATGTGTCGAAAGTAATAAGTGATTTATAGGCGATTCCGGGATGTATGGGCACCACCTAAAATCAAACTATACTGTGACGTCTCTCGCGTCTTTCTGCTAACATAACTCCTATGTTCTTTGACGACCACGATTAATGGCAAAACCTTTCCAACCCAATACCAAGAAGAGAAACGGATCAAATATGTAAATGAGATAGACTTTAAAAGGATAGAAGCTTTGATGATAGGATATAGCGCGGCAAGCTTAGAGATAGTAGTGTGGAATCATTCTGATCAATAGCACGGCAAGTTTAGAGATAGCTTAGTGTGGAATCTTTCAGAACAAGAGTTAGCAGTCCGATAGCTTTAGAAGGAATAGAAGCCCAATATAAAGAAGTTGGAATCGTCGTATATAAAGTGAATTATAAATATCTCTCTATAGGTGAAGGAAGAAGATCTGCAAAAGGTAATATTTGATATAAGTAATTAGATGAATCGGATTATTAATTATAATTGAGATAAAGGATCTAGTTGTGTGATCTGACTTAAATACAAGGTTTAATTGGGTGTTAACTCTCACTTTAATTAAAATTGTCAAATTAGAATTTAAGTAATATAAGTTATTCTTAATAAAAGTTGTATTAAGAACTACTATGTCTCATCATTTTGATAATCCCACACCTCTAGCTTACGCGGAACCGGAACGACATAGTCATCACAGGATGGCTATGTCGCAATGGCGCCCGAACTTGTATAATTCTGGGTTAGGTAATGTAGGTGGAAGTACTGTTCTACCTGAAAAGTACTTTTCAGGGTCAGAGAACATTGCAGAGTTTATCGAGTCTATTGAGAACAACATACAGTTACTTGAAATCCCAAGTAATCTGTCATGTGCTTACTTAAAAAGTCATCTCAGGGGAAGGGCTCAAGATTGGTATTCGATATTTGGTTCGTTGTTAGTGCAAAATACAGCCACGGATTTTGCGCAGCTCAAAGCTGAATTAGCGAAGGCTTTTCCCGCGGTCAAAAATAAGAAAGAACTACAGTCGCAATTCTACGCGTCCCAGCAGGGAAGAAATCAGGATCCTACTGATTTCGTTTATAGATTACTAAAAATAGAGAGAAGTTTAGAATTAGGAATGTCCCAAGCAGAGTTAGTGGATCATATTTTAGTTCGACTCGAACCACAGATCCAAGACTATGTGGAAGTGCGAAATCCACAAAACACGATACAACTTTTGGAAGTCTTAGCTAAATTCGAAGAGAGATATTCTTGCAAATTAAAAAGGGGTTATCAGAACGATAATATAGAAAGACGAGGTCAAAATGCGCATAGGATGCCTAATTTTAATGCTAATGGTAGAAACTGGAGGAATTCTGAAATAGGACGTAGACCAAATAACAGTAGAAATGAGTTTTACGAGAATAGCCGT
>BMAV01010704.1:0-33450 GCA_019973955.1 Trichonephila inaurata madagascariensis | reverse complement strand
AATTTTAAAAAAAAAACGAAAAAATTTTAAAGAAACTGGTTGAAAGCTAAATAATTTTTATGAATTAGGGGAGTATTTACAGGGGGGAATATTTCAAAAAAAAGGGAAAGTTGATCCATTACTTTGGGGAAGGCAATTGAGATTAAAAGAACTCATTATGGTTATTAAGACTTACGCCTGGCGCGGATGAAGATAGAACTCATTATGGTGCTATTAAGACTTACTCCCTGGCGCGGACAAACGATAGAACCTTATGGGCTTTTAAGACTTCCCGCCTGGCGATGAACCGGGCTGACGCGCGAAATACGACGTTTTCGACGAGGTTAGGGGGCCCTGCCGAAAAGGGATGTAATACTTTTTTTGATTAGAATTGCCGCCCTCAAAAAAGGATATGATCAACCTTTTACAAAGGGATACCCTACATGTATTGTCATAAAGCAACTTGGATACTTTTTTTGAGGGCTGAAACTTTTTGGGGCCCCCAAAAACAAGCTTTCAAAAAAAAAAACTATTTAAACAAACTTTCACCCCCACGAAGAACATGAGAAAAGGGAGCAAAAATTTAAATCTTTATTTATATCTTATCTATTTTTTTCCACAAAACCCAAACGGGAAAGGGGGGAGAGAAATTAATTCAATTTTGGGCCAAAAAAAAAAACTTGAAAACACAACGATATCGACCCCGATACCAAAATGGGAGAGAAATAAAAAAAAACTGAGAACGATGTATAACGGGAATAAAACAGGTTTTAATAGTAAACAATATTTTTTTTGTTTAAATTTTTTATTACATTTTCGCAAAATGCCGTGTTCAAGATTAGTCGTCAAGTTGGTCTCCTCGATTTCGTACGCTCTGAACTGGCAACCACGTGCTTCGTTTCATATAATGTTACCAATACGGTTGCGATAATACGATAATGCGTAAGTATCAACTTTGGGGTTAATGGTGTAACGACTTCATTTGGTATGTACCCCCCTCTTCTATTCAAGTCAAGTTTTATGGCTCAGAGCAGAGGGTTAAGAGACCAGGGCTGCGACACTCTGACTGGGAAATCAAATGAAAAAAGGGTGCCCATCGGGGGACAAGAGACGAAGCCTGTCACCAACGAGTCTTTAGAGAAAGGCTCTAAGGAACAAAGGTGGTGTGATGGAAAAAAATCCAAAGGATCCAAAAAAAGTGGCGCCAGAAGATTCCAGACGGGCCCCGGGTGTATTTGTGTTTCCCACGAATAGGACTAGGGGGGCCGAGGGGAGACTTTTTTGGCCTGCCAATGATAAAGGGGCAGGGGGGGTTTGGGCCCGCCCTGGTGTTTAAAGGGTTTTTTTTAAAAAAAACATGAGACTGACCGAAAGAGAGGGGGGAACTAGGACAGACCTGGAGAAAAGAATTAAGAGAACTGGAGAACACAGAGCTGGGGAGAAGGGAGGAGATTTGGGGGGGATACCAGCCGGTTCCATTCGGAGTCCGAAGGAGATTTTTCGGACGAAAGGAGAGACCATGAACGCCGGTGACGTTGGAGAACTGGAAACAACGTATTAGAGAGATGGGCAAGTGCCTTTCGGACAAAGGATTGAAGTGATTGATCTCCCGTGATATAGACTGCATGCACCGGCTTGGAGTAGAAACTGTACTTTATTGCTTCAGTGATAAGTAATTTGTTGAGCAAATAAATAATTTTATTATTTCAGCATTAGGCTGTGACAATTTTTGCCCGCTACCTACTCACGATGTCACAATGGACTAGTGACACGTCCCTTCCCCTTACCTTTTCAACTGAAAATGTAATTCGTGTAACACTTGCACATTCTTTATGAAATAAAATGTTTAAGACCCTAAGATAAAAATTCATGGTTTATTGTATCATTTTTGCTTCTATGTTTCCATAAATGCAATGTATTTTTATACGAGAATTTTTTTTCCCTCGTATTCTTCAGGAACGTACTTATCATTTTAAAACAAAATTAGGTATACATAATCTGATATTTTAAGTATTATCAAAAGTTTATACAACATATACTATATAAAAATAATGCGCTTCAATGGAATACAAAAGAAAGAGAACAGGAACACAGATTTCTGAGAATAAAACCACAAAAATGTACAAACAGCCAGTGCCGATTTAAGCTCATTTCGGGCCCTGGGCGCAAAAGATCTACAGGCCCCCTTGGCACTGGCGGATCGAAATTTATAATCAGAAAATCAAGTTAAGTCCAGCTTATCCGGGCCCCTGGGCGCTCACCCCAAGCATCCAATGAATCAACCGGCACTGCAAACAGCGAATTTACTCTATTGTTATGTAGATCGGGGCTCCAGGATTTTATGTTATCAGTCTCAACGAGCAAGATAGTTCTTCATGAGTGCAGAAAATTTATTGTCGAAAAACAACAATTGAATTACAGGATTCAGCGACAAAATTCGCAGAATAAATCTCAGAAGGCCTTCACACCTTCTGACACAACTATCAGTGTCTGAAATACAACTACGTTAAAGATTATTCACAAGCACTCGCTCGTCCTACTCAACAGCCGAAGTAATAACTAATCGCTGATCGACTCTTCATGGTCAAATCAATACTGACTAACCGCTAGTCCAAATAATACTTAGTTTCGGCGATCGACTTCCTGTTTTAGGCCTCGCGGATCTTTCAAGAAGATCCGCTTAAGTCATACATCGCGTTTTAATAGATTTCTCCATAAATTTCCGGAAGCATCCATATGGTCGCCAAGTAACCAACATGGTCACCAAATCACCTACATGGTCGCCAAAAATGATGCCAACTTGGCTCTATCACCAAGATTTCGCCAAATGCCCTCTAAATCCACATTTTCATATAAGGAACGGCGTTGCTTGCGAATATTATAATTTTAGCATAAAATAAATCCAACAGAGAGTAATACAAACATATTACACATCCAGATGTGGCCGCGGTAGCCTAGTGATCAAGGTAATGGACTCGTGGCAGACTTGTCATGAGTTCGAGCCTAGTACCGCTGAAGCAGGGGACGATGCACGTTGAATCTGTCGATGCTCAAACGTCCTCCTGTTGGTGTGGAAGTTAGGAGAAGGGGTGCCAGCTCAGATGTTGTCTTCGTCATTTGACCATGGTTCAAAATTACTAGGTCCGTCTTCAAACGCCCTCAAGTAGATGAATAGTACTGAACTGAAGTCAGTGGCGCAACAGCCTATGAGGGCCAAGGCTTACCTTGCCTAACTCAGTTTTACGTGACCTTAGGCGAGCCGAATAGTGTGACGTTAATATACTCAAACTCACTCACTACCCATTCAAATATAAATTATTTACACTATTTTTTTTTCCATTCATTACACAAAATTCGTAACACTATTTTTAAACCGGAACAGAATTCTAATATATTTGAATTTCAAGAATAGTTTATGTTGTAAAACTGATTTATTGATGTAATTCGGATCGAGAAAAAAATAAAATTATAAATTTGGAAGAAAATTTCACCAGTTCTGTCAAACAGCATTGATTATCAATATTTTCTTTTCTTTTTTTTTGGTGAAAATTTATTCTGTTGAAATTATTGATGATTTAAAAGAAATAAAATTTACCTGTAGATAATAACAATGAAAAATGCCCCCTCATTGTTGTATAATTCTGCCTTTCTCAAATGATAATCTTAGAATATTTATTTTGAATATTTTAAGACTGAAAAAAAAAGGCAGTAAGAAGGCGGAAATGCAAATGAATAATTACAAAAAATGGAGCAAAGAATAAAAATTATTTTTTGAAAGGTTATTAAAAGTCTTTTTGTGTTAGTATATACTTCTGCCGTAACCTGTAATTCTAGATACTTAATTTTAATTACAATAAATAAATTTGTTAAGAAAATCAAACCTAAACGTAAGATATTAGTTTTCTAATATTTTTTTGTTACAGAAAACCAGTTATTTATCAAAAAATATGTTATTCTTTTGCAACATAATTTAATAAAATATTACGCTTGCTTATTTTTTACACTGATATACAAAGCACAAGTGGGAAATTGTTAAATGTGGAAATGAATGCAGTAGCATGAACTGGAATAAAATGAAAAAATTAAATAGCGTAAAGCTGGCATGCGATATTGCTCATATATGATCTATTGATAGTAACCAAAGAAATCGTGCATGTAAATTTTTTGTCAAGGACGTAATAAGGACGATGAGAGTAATGAATACTGCAAATAAAGTAATATGAACGTGCATTCGGAATTCTGGATGCTTGTATAATCAATAAGCTCGTGGGTATTTCAACTATTGCATAAGTATTGACTATGACTCACATACGAGAAAACTTTTTAAAAGCAGAATCCTTTGAATTTTAAAAAGTGGACAATCACCGACAGAAGTGTCTAACATCGTGAATTTTGCACAGAGCACAACTTCCAAACTGTGGAAACGGTACCAAATGTCCACCTAGTTATGTGTTAAGACTTTTGGAGGCCCTAGGCACCTGAACAAAATTAGGCCCCATCTGCATCCCTTTATCGAATTTGGTGTATATATTCGTAATGCTCAACAAAAACAATCCATAGTAAAATGTTTTATTTGAAAATTTGTTTCCTACGTTTTAAATTCTTAAAGTCATTAAGTTTTGTCTTCAAAATTATCTATAGTTTTCTTACATATAGGTTTTAAATAGACAGTATATAGCATACGTTCAAATACTCCTGCAAATGGCAACCCAAAACCAGGGGGCGTATACAAGGGTTGGATTTTAGAGTTCAACCTCCCACCCCTACATAGACCCCCCATATCTCGCGTCGTTACTGCCCATAACAAATATGCATGATTCACAATCTCTCAAACCTAGACACAAACTAATTTGACTGCCACCTTTCAACTAAATGGGTTATGATAGTTCATGGTCAGTAGCGCACACAAAAATTTTTCAAGGGGGTTGTCCAGGGTCAAGTTCATCATTTTGGTATCATGCTCCAATACGCCGCCCAACATATTCTTTTGATTTTGTCGAGAACCAAAACAATACAAAATTAATTATTGAATAAATAATTAGCATTAATTAGTAAAATTAATAAATGCATAATTAAATTTTACGTAATATATACATAGGATTATAACCAATCGAAAAAAAATGAAAGGCTATGGGGGGTGTCCGGACCCCTAGGACACCCCCTTGTGTGCGCCACTGTTCATGGTGGTAAGCCTATGATTTGACATGGACGTGACATAATGATGCAGTTTCGCCACTGTTGTCAGTTGGCATAGGACTCGAAATCTCCAGTTTTTCGGATAATGTGTTCGAGAATAACATTTGATGATTGAAATTAATTCAGATCATGAGATGAAGACTCTCGAAGCTAAGGTCGTAGGCCAGGTCCAATTGGGATATGATTTGAAACATCCCTGCTTCTATACACAAATTGTAGAGTCGACGGAGAGTAAAAACAGCTAGACAAGACCGACTTCTGCCAGTAATTGTCCGACGTTACCGGAAGATGACATTCGATAACTGTCTTCGGAGTTAGTTGTAATCACGGGAAAAGGATTTCCAAATATCTCTCAGAAAACTATGCCAGACATCAATCGTTTGCCTCTTTGACTTGTGTGCATAGAAAGCGACGCCTTATCCTGTTTGAGATCCTATCACAAACACGGAAACTGGGTAGACCACCAATGAAGTGTTTGGGTGTTTTTCAATGAACCACATTTTAGGTTTTAGCTTGATTTTCATCAGGGCATAATCTGGAAATAACTTGGAGTACATTACCCCCTCATGTCATTGCAGAACAAGAAAGATGGTGCCGTTTTTATGTGGGCTGATTATAATGTATGCTGGACGAATGGACCTTCACGATTTCGAAGGATGCTTTGTTAATGGATCGAGACTCAAAGATTAGGTTCTGGAATTTCGTCTTCGCTTTTTTCCGTGATATTATGGATCCACAGTCATTCGTGGGTGACAATACGGTTGCGTAGTAGTTACGGACGTGGTATTTCCGGACACATAACATTTCGTGGTTTGAGCGGACATATTTTCCTCCCATCTTAGGACAGATAAAGGGTGCAGATAATTAAGGAAATAAAAATACTTTTAAAAATTACAAATATAATTTAAAACAGTATTTTAAGTGGCCAATGTAAAACTAGATGAAAGAACTGAAAACATCATAAAAGAGTTCGAAACATCAAACACTTTAGAAGAATGTCCAAAACCTTTAAGTTTTGTAATTAGGTGAGATTAAATTCAATGGTAAATGACATTTATGTCTTTATAATAAAGATTAGTTATAGTATTTATATACTTGCATTTACTTTTCTTTTATTTACTTTTATCTGTTTTATATACTTTACTTCTAGTACTTACGTTAATGAAACTAATCAATTTTATGGTGATTGCACATGTTCTAATATTTATTTGACTCTAAAATACAAATCCCTGAAATTTATTCATACCCTTCATTATACTGTTACTTACTATTAATTTTTAAATATTTCTTTGTAAGTTTTTATTTTTATTACATTTCGCGCCATGTTTAAAATGCATTCACACTATAACATCTTAACAATTCAATATAAATAATTAAATTTGATTTGCAAAAATGTATTTATCCTTGTAATTCGATAATCAAGTGTAAAAACAAAAAACTTCGGTTAAAAAAAAACACCTTTATCCCAGTGAAAAAGTCACTTAAAATACTGTTTTAAATTATATTTGTGATTTTTAAAAGTATTTATTTCCTTATTTATCTGCTCTCTTTATCTGTTCTAAGATGGGGGAAAATGTGTCCGTCCTCTCAAAGCACGAAATGTTATGTGTCCGCAACTACCACGCCACCGACAATACAACCCCGCATTCTTTTCAATTCGTTGAGAAACATCTAGAGGGGGAAGATAGTGAGCATAGGAACTGGTCAGTAAGATTTCTAGTCTTAAATTCTACGGAGCATGTTTAAAAGGTATTTGGATGCAGTGGCGTGTGCACAGACCTCTCTCATGGGGAGGGGGTTAAATTTTAAAATGCATGTAGACAAGAGCGCAGAGGGGTAATCTATATATCATATAAATGGATGTTTGTATATATGACCTCGCTTCGCTCCAACATCGTTCAACCGATCACTATGAAAATTGGCATTCTTATGTGTTTTTTGTGGAAAGGTTTTATGCTATCCCCTTTGTTGCAGCTCCCCACCAGGTGGTGCTACAGCATATCAAATTCTGCACCGTTCAATCAATCACCAAATTGCCAACAAAGTCGCCAAAAATGATACGAACTTAGCTCTATCACCAACATTTCGCTATGTTTCCTATTCAATCGCCATTATAATGTAAGAAGCGGTATTGCTTGCTAATATTACAATTTTAACGTAAAATATATCCACCAGAAAGTTATATTAACGTATTACGCAACCAGATATAGATTATTTACCCTATTTTAAGCGTTCATTATATAAAATTTGTAACAATGTGTTACTTTTTCCAAGCCAAAATCAGCTTAGGAGGGTGTTTTCAAAAATCGACCCACAAGAGAGTTACGGGGCGTTATAAATAAAAAAAAATCTTTTCTATCAGCTATTACATCTACAGACTTAAAATTTAACAAATATGGTTTTTTTGTTCAGTTCAGATATGCAAAAAGCCCCTTTTTTTGTTTTTTTTTTTTGTTTAATTCGCAATTCACGTAAAATTAACTCATTAAAAACTTCTTTATCCTTTCATCTGTATTGTTTAATTTTTCTATTCAACCTGCAAAGAACGGGTATACCAGCTAGTCTTCATAATAAAAATCAAAATTCTTTTGGGTTTTAGGGAGGGAGTGGAACTCTTTAAAACCCCTCTTGTGTATGTGGATGAAAGGTTTAACCTCTTCCGTCTCCACTAAAGAAATTTAATGAATTCACAAAACCATTTTGCTCCAGAAGGGACGGAATCTGCCCAAGCAATCGAACAAACTTTTCGTCGCAGGAAATATCGCTGTGATGCTTGTTCTGTAGCGAAAGATTATCACAATCCATTTCTAACCAGTTAATTCTTTTTGCAATTTCTCTATTTTGTGTCACTTGCAAAAATCAAACAATCCGTTTATTTCTGAGCCTTCTTCAACTATTCTGTAGTAATTTTCTTGATTCCAAATTATTCTCATCCTACTTAAGGCTATCTTTGGCTAATGTTAAAGAATAGGGGCCAAATTCGGAATATTTTTTCAGATATAAAAGTTACTCAAACATTAATATGATATTCTGGCGACACTATCCTGTAGAGAATTGCTTATTTTATCATACTACGCATTTTTATCTGAGTTGCCAATTTTTTTTCTTTTATAAAATGTGTTTTGCATTTTTTTCCCTATAATGTATTGCTAAATGAGCTATCCCTTCACATGTTGAAAGGAAAAACTAATTATTTATGAAATATTTTGAAATTTTAAAAACACTATATTATAAACAAATACATGAGTTACAATGCCACTCATTTTTATAAAAATTGAGGCATTTTTTTAGTCTGAAAATGTGCTCCGCGTCAAGTTCACGCTCTCGTACATAAGGCGAAAACAGTCTTAAAGAAATGGTCAATATGCTGGACGTTGTATTATCAGCGTAATTAAGGACAGAACCGGTTTATCCCCATCCCAGGGGCCCGGAGAAGCTGGACTTAATATTTTCTGTTTATAAATTTCGATCTTATAGTGCCAAGGGGGCCTAGAGATCTTCTTCACCCAGAGCCCGAAATAAGCTTAAAACGGCACTTTTTAAGGAATATATAAAATGATTTGTGCAAAGTGTTAAATAAATTGAAATAATCAAAAATAAAAAAAATTATAGCAATAATAAGAGAATTTGCGATAGTATAATACAGATGGACGTATCATATGAGTCTGCCCGAATAAATCAACTTTTTAAAAAATATTTTCAGTTTTAATAATATATTTTTATTTCATTTTGATTCTCCAATTAAAAAAATTACTTGATTGTCCTTTATATCTTTTTAAATCTTCAAGTTACATGTGTGTGTGCATTATGTATAGTGCTCTACACATTCTGTGTTTTCAATCATTATCTATTTTCATGTTATTTATTGCATTAACAATGTATATAAAAAAATACATATTTTTTTTTACTAACTGGTATTTGAGCTAAAACAAAGGAAACACTGTTTTCAAAAATTTCAGAATTAATGTACATATTTAAAAAATTTCTTAAAAAATAATCCACAATTTTAATCAATCTGATTAAATTTCATTCATCATAAATAATTTTGAGTTGTACAATCAAATAGCCAGCTAATTGATGCTACTTTAAATATAAAGTGTCTTCCTTCCTTAACTTATGAATTCTTTTACTTTTATTCAAAATTCGAAAATTCAAATAATGGTATAGAGCAGAGGTGCGCAAACTGGGGGTCGCGACCCTGTGAGATGTAGAAGTTTTGGGGGGGTCGCCAAATTTTTATGAAATGCATTATGCCTGCATGCTGCATACCATACAGTATACATATAAAGAGTGAAACATGAAGTACTGTTTAATTGTAATTTCCTGCTGTTCGCTCTTTCTTTGACCGTATGCGTAATTAACATGTAAAAGTGTGAGGGCACAAAAGTTTTTACTCCGGTAGAAAACCGCCATCTTCGCGGTAATTCGCCAGTTTTACTGAAAGCGCCTATTTGTCAGACGTATTGATGTTACACGTACTGTGTCGAACGGTGCGCACTGAGCATGCGCACCTTACGAGATGGAGTGGTAATCAAGGGCTGTGGGAGTCATCTTGAACATACGCCTGACCAAGGCCAACCAAACGACCAAAAAAAATTATCGCTGAATGTTTTACTGCGCGTTTTCATGTAAAGGATTGTAGCATGCAACGATTTGGCCTGCAATTGTTTTAGTTTCTCTTTTGAGTTTTATCATGTGACATTGTGTAATAATTTTTTATATTTTATCGGGCTTTGCTGCTCTTTGTTCTCAATTGTGTGCTATCATTAGAGAAAGATCTCTGTTAATTTTATTGAATTTCTCGAAAAAAAATGATAAATTTGTTTTATTATTTGTTTTAGTTAAAAAAAATTTAACCCCTATATTCAAAATGGATAAATGGGTAATACGTACACCAGGTACATCTTCAGCAACAAACGGACAAATACTGATGAAGAGTCTCAAAATTCTGAACTAAATGCCCATCTAAGAAAATAGAAAGAATTTATTAAGTATGGTTTTACATTTTGTATTGTTGATGATGAAACACTTGATATGTGTCATTTGCAACGAAAAAGTGTAAATGAGCAAACCAACTAAATTAAAAGGCATCTGGAAGCTACTTGCAAGAACTTCAAAATAAACATGCCGATTTTTTCAAGACGAGCTGAAAATCTGAAAATTCAAAGTGCAAATCTAAAATTTTAACAACAATACCTCAGAAGCATTACGAGCTTCTTTCAGTTTCTTATCTAATAGGAAAAACAATGAAACCCCATACAATTGGAGAATCCCTTATCCTTCCTGCAGCAACTAAGATGACATCAATTATGCATGGTGATAAATATGGAAATGAACTAAAAACAATACCATTATCAAGAGATACCGTGTCTCGGAGGATTTCCGAAATGTCACGAAATATCGAATCAGAAGTCATAAAACACATACAAAATTCATCTGTATTTGCTTTACAACTGGACGAGACTACCGATATTACTAAAATGTCACAACTAATTATTTACGTTAGATTTATTTTTATGAAGATATGTAAACGTTTTTATGTTTGCAAAAGTTTGGAAGGAAAAACAACTGGGAGAAAAATATTCCGAAGAAATAGTAGAATATTTTGAAGCTATGTCCCTTACTACCTGGGCAAACTGTGTTGCGGTTTCTGTACTGATGAATTAACTGCAGCATTAACAGGTTCGAACAAAGGGCTCAGGAAAAACCCAATCAGAAAGTGGCGCCTCATATGGTATTTAATCGCACTGTATGATTCATCGGCAAGCTCGCTGCAAAGTATGGATGAGAAGAGTTGCACAACATATTACAAGACGCTGTTAGTACAATTAACTACATTAAATGCAACAGTCTTAACTTAGCCGTCTGCCAATACTTTTGCAATGAGATGAACCAACGTATGAGAGATTACTGTTACACACCGAAGTCAAGATGGCTCTCACGTGGGAAATACTACGACGGATATTTGATTTGAGAAATGAAGTGTACATGTTTTTTAAGCGAAAAGAAACATAGATAGGCAGATTATTATATCAATGAAGTTTGGCTGGGAAAGCTGAAGCTATTTGGTTGTGTTACTGAAAAACTTAGACTTGGTGACTTTGCAGGGTGAAATTCAACTATCATAACTTTAGCCAGTAAAATTCAAGCTTTTTAAAAAATAGCTTAGTCTCGGGCAAACTGAACTGAATAAAAACAACCCCGACATGTTCCCTTGTTTAACGATTTTATCAAGGAAAATAATATGATATATTTACATTTAAAACATCATTTCCAATCACATTAAAAAAAGTTAAAAAAAAAATTTTTTTCGAGAAGATTGAGGATTTTCCTAAAACGATCTTGGCTGGTTTCTGACCCCTTCGTATGATTAAACTTTTCAAAAAGTGAGAAAGGGCAAATGATGATTTATTAGTGATTATACTCTTCGAAATCTTTTAAAATCAGCCTTGCAAAAGTTTGGCTACCCGGAAAAAAGAAACCGTTCTATGAAGAATGCCATAAATTTAACACAATTTGCAAATATTTTTTGTGAAACTAGATTTAGCAAACTAGTTTCAATAAAAAAATCAAATGCCGCCCCCGTTTAAACCCCCAAAATGATATGGAATTAAAAAGCAACATACATCCGAACATCGATGAGATAATCAAAAAACTTCCAACATACATCTCATTAAAAGCAATTTACTGTTTTTTTATGTTATAAAAAAAAGTTTTTCTTTTTTATAAATAATATTAATATGTGTCAAAATGATGATTTTTTATTCAAAAACGAAAGAAATGGCCTATTTACATCATTTGGGAAATTTATCTTGGGGGCCCCAAAAATTTTTTTCTAAAAAAAGGGTCGGTAAAAAAAAGTTTGCGCACCAGGATAACATTCGAACTGAAATTGATAAGAAATACTCTTGAAGTTGTAATTTAAATTAAAAATTATTACATGTTAATCATTGTCGTTTTCCTGTTATTATATCTTCAGAAAAACTGAAGGCCACAATAACCTAGTGGTCAAGGTAATGGACTTGTAGCGGTATCATTTACATAAGCCAGTATAACAGCCTCCGGACAGAGGTGATCACTTTTGTCTAGTGGTATGTTACGTGCTTGCGAATCCATAGGTCGCGGGGGTACTTGGTTGGCCCCCCTTCGCTCACGTCATGTTCCGAGCGAAGGAACGCTGGACCCGCCCTTGAAGGGGGCCGATGCATGTTAAATATGTCGAGGCTTAAACGTCCTCCCGTTGGCGTGGTGTGGAAATTAAAGGAGGGTAGGTGCCAGTTCAGGTGTCATTCTCATCACTTAACCATGGTTTAAAAAAAATTTCAGGTCTTCACCAAGCACCATGGGTTTTTTAGTGCGAAGTAAATTATACACTTGCTCACTGCAGAAAAATTTGGGAAATTTTGGGGAATTGATTTTTGTCGAGACGCAATTCGATACTTTTATACCATTAAAAAACCGCCGGGGGCAGGGGGGGACATTTTAAAAATCTATTTAGCCTCAAAGTCACCCCCTTAGCGTAGTGGGGTTTATAGGGAAGGGGACTCAAAATTAATGATGTCCGTTGCTAATCCTCGTGTATGGCTTCGAAATGCGAAATACATAACTAATCATTTTACAAGGTAAACTAGTTATGATTTTTTTATTTATCAATTTAATCAAGATTTAATTTTTCATCCTTCTTAACAAATTTTAAGACATTTTTACAGTTCTGAAAAAATTTTTTTCGAACGAATTATAAAATATATAAACATTAGCCTCCTCACAAATCATAATTACTTACTCCATAATGAATTTTCAATCAATTTTTTAAAAACAATTCTATAATTTACAGTCAATTAATTCACTTACACCAATTTCTGATAATGTTTAATATAAGGACCCCCCCGCACCTTAAAACTGTACAATTCGTAATGAAAAATTAAAAACACGACCAAACAGTAAAATTTAATGCACCGGGTTACATTTTTCTATTGGTTGTAGCTCTCTTGTCGCATATTTCTCTAAACAATAAGCTTAATAATTAACATAATATCGAAAAAGCTGATTGATTTTTTCTTTCATTCAAATTTAGAACATTTTTAACAATTTTCTTTGCGTTTTTAAAGCTACATGCATTTAAATAAAAAAATGAATGATAAAATCATATTGGTTTTATTTATTAACTTTCACCTCGATGTAATGAGGTAGTCTTTGCTGGAGAGAGAATTAACAGCATATATTATTTTTCTCAACTTTTTTCAAATCATTGTCGAAAACTTTCTGTAGTTTTTTTTAAAAAATGGATAACTATTTCTTGAGGAATACTAAACCAGAAACAAAAATTTTAAAAGCTACTGAAAAAAATCTATAGCAGATATATGTATTTCAGAAGGAGATTTAAAAGGAAACTAAAAATTAAAAAGAAATATAGATATAAAGTTTTTTATATATATAAAATTTTCCTTAATAATAATATATAAATATTAAAAGTCGCGCCCTCTAGATACGGTTATATTTGTTACTCGCAAAGAATGATCTGATTGGAAATCAATTCTAAAAATATTTTTTAACAATTTCAGGATGTTTTAAAAACCCTGAAACGCATTCTCGAAATCAAAAAATTTTCATTTTATTTAAATTTTGGCAAGTCTGGATTAGCATTGAATAAAAATTTTTTTTTTAAATTCAAATTTGGAATTTTTGTTTATAGTTTCTATAAAAGCGGTATTACATATAAATGAAAAAGAAAAAAAGTCTCAAAAATTATTTCAAAATCACGCAATATTTAAATCTTCAACTTTTCTTTCTACTTCGACGTACAACACATTTCAACTGATCGCTAGTTTGTAAGACTGTAGACAACGTGACTACACTCGTATCCTAAAATTTTCATTGTATGTACCGTCTATACCAGAGGCAAGGTCATTGTGTAGATTCTACCCAACTCATTGATAGCCATCTCCGTGATAAACTCCAACTGGTAAGGGACAAACGGTTTAGCACAGTCGATTTTTCTCCTGGTGAGGTCCAGGCCACAGACTCACTGTCACCGTTCAGTCTAAGGGGGGTAAAGCTTTTTCAGGGTGTGGTTGTTAATGACAGTATAGAAAATCTTTCGAGTTACGAGAACAATGATGCCGTACACCAGGTTGTTTGAATAGAATCAAAGTGCTATCGGCGCTTCTGTAGGAGGTAGATGTCGCCAAATGTAGGTACTTCTAACTAAATTTTTCTTTCTAACAGACACAATCTCACATCTTTGGTTCACCCAGGTGTTATTCTTGCTCTCATAATACAGTGTTCTTGATAAGTGACCCTTTCAAAGTGCCTTAGAGTTTACTGGAAATAGCTATTTCCCATTCCTCAAGATAATTCTATAGCAATAAACCTAGTGAGAGAGATAACAGAATATTTTGGAGATAGGGAATTGTGTGCGTGTGGAAACCCAGTTCTTGTTGTATCCTTTAATCACTATGTAATATTCAGAATTCCAACAGAGCAATAAGGTTACACGCCGAAAAAAAATACAAATAATAATTTTAAAATTATGTCTGCTGTATTAGGCAATGTTTAAATTACAATTTTTAAACCTTTTTCAATTATTTTACAGAAATGTATGAGAGTTTAATATTCATTTTTCCTGAATTGATCAGGTTTATATTAGAGATAATATAATATAATGCAACTTATAATGTACGTTATTATAAGTAAAGCATCATTTTTATTCATATAAATTTCTTCTTTGATCATGTTACTAATTTTTATTGATAACATTTTTGTTGCAATAAGAATGATGTAATTTCAATGAAAAATAATGTATACGTCATATTAGTAAACTAAAAACTTAGGTGTAAAAATATCTGCTGCGGTGCTATTTTTATTGAGATGAAAAAGGAATTTGTTCAAATAAGGTTTTTATAAATTGGTCTGTATTTCTAGTCTCATAATATAATAATTGTTATACTGATTATACTTTTAGGTATCTTTTCCAGACAAAAATTAATCCCATGTGTATTTTTGTTTAAATAATTTTTTAAAATCTAATTGCAACGTTGTTTTTTATATTGCACATCTTATCATTTTGCTTACAATTTCCTTTATTTCAAAGGAAAAGGAAAAAAAACCCCTTTTTTTTATACATGTAAGAAAGAATTATTTTAAAAAGAATTCTTTGCAAAGAACAGTTTTACGCATCACGGGGATATATGTATACATACATCTATACATTTATATATATATCCCCTTTTTACGATAAAATTTTGATACATAAATTCAAATTTTAATAATGTGTAACAATGTATTTCGTATGTCAAACAATCGAATTTAATTTTCTTGTTCTGATAACAATGGCAAACGTTTATACGAATATACTTTCTTTGGAAGATTACTGTATTAGTGACCCCAGAAAATAATTTTCTCCTGGTCTTATGAAAACATTTTAATAATTCGGATGAGAAGAATATTATATTGGCAACCCCAGCAAATAATTTTGGCATCTATAGTAAGTCTGATGAGAAGATACTTTCTCTTTCGGATGGGCACTCTATAATTTCTACACCATTTGCTATTTACCAAATGAAAAAAATCGTTTTACCAAACATTTGTCTCGAAGAAATCCAAAAGCCAAGTAAAAAGAAACAAATCTCGAGGTAAACTGGGAAACCTGTCTATTGTGAAATTCATATAATGGTGAAATTTTCGAATCAGCCGCTTCTTCGCCAAATTTAGAAAAATCGCATATTTGGCGCATTTTTGTCAAAAACGACCTCCTTCACTGGAGAACAAATTCAGAAGTGTTACCAGATTTAGAGCATTTATCGATTTGGCGAGAAAACATTTGGCGCGAGAAGCGGCCGATTCGACAAATCAACCCATATATAATAATTTGATAGCACATTTAATTCTTTCTTGAGTTTTCGTGATTACATGAAAATTATTACAATACATCAATCAATTCATAAAATGTTACTTAATTGTTTTACGAATTTTATTTAATTCAATACGAATTAAAAAAATTATCACATAACATTTTTTTTTTAAAATAAGCTTTATTTATTAATGGAAGCATGTATTTGAAAATGGTCAGATATACTTTATCTGTAGTTCCTTGCGATGGCTAATACACTATCTTTAAAATATAGTCGTTAGTATTTAAGTTTTGCCGTTTCTGGAACAGAGGATTGAGGATTAGACAAGCGAAAGGGGGTGGAAATTTCCTCTCCCTTACCGATAAAGGGTCTGGACCAGGAGGATGGCATGACCCCTTCTGACTGATAAGGGTTTCGGGGCTACGTACTGCTAAGATATGGGTTGTGGAAATACACATTTTTAGTGATAACGAGATATATAGCTTTCTTATATTCTTATAGAGCTATTCTTATATAGCTTTAATTAAATGGGTAGAATTAATATATACTGATTTTTATAATTATGTCATTGGAAGAAAATTTAAATTTGGATAAATGGATCGATTTCTTTTTTTGGGGGGGAGGAAATAATTTGAATGTTAATGAAATTATTTTATTAAAACCATTATTTTTCATTAAATATTTTTCATTATTTTAAAACTAAAGTATTATTCATCTGTGGCTCCATCTATGAACGATTTGAATTTATAAGTGCAGAATTATGTCTGTTCTTAAGTTTAATTTCGAACCCCAAAAGTCTTCGTACTTGAATGTTAGACAGTTGTATGTTCTAACTATTCCACCACGAAGACCTAATGCCTCGTTTAGATTTTGTGAACACATTGAAAATCAAATGAAAATAGTAAAAATAAAGTTGAGTTGTTTGATTCCTACAACTGAAAATAAATATCACTCTGTTTGAAAAATTCGATGCTACACTATTCTAACCTAATAAACCTAAGAATTTCTTTATTTTATTTGGTAATATATAACAATTTTGAAAATAAACGTGTAAATGCATGTTTGGACCTAAGGAAATCACGTTCAGAATGAATCATAAGTCTGATAAAATATTCTCTGTAGGATAAAATGGAATGTGTACTAAAATGACAGTAGATCAATTTTCAAGATATATATATATAAAAGAATGCGTGTCTGAATTCTTTAAGCGCCATGTTTGTTATTAAATGGGATATGACTTCTGTTATAAATAATGCTAAAAGTATTTAAATTGATATCCTTCACTTGCTATAAATAAAATAACTTATGTTTTTTGATGTGTTATTATTATTCAATCTTTGTGCTTTACACGATTATATTCGTACTAGTATTTCATTGTTTTTTTTTCAGATTAATTAAATGTGTAAATATTTTGAGTATTCTGCCTTACCATTATTTATGCATGTGATATTATTCAATTATCACGTCATTCGTTAGTGAAGAATGAATCTTAAAGGGCCTATCGAGAGTCCGAACATCGGGGTAGCTTGGGTGGTGTTGAGGCTTTATTTACAGCTGGGGTGGGCAACCTTTTTGGGAAGAGTACCACACTATCTTATAAAAAAAACTGTGCGTGTCACTTCAAACTTTTCCAACAAACAAATGAGAAGGTGAAAAAATTTTACTTATAGGCTTATTATAGAATTTTTACGAAAATAGCACATATTTTATGCGTCTATATATATACATAAGTAGTGGAAATTTAAAAATAATATAATAAATAAGACAAAAGTGTACGAACTTAAGTTTTATTGTTAAAACTTTTTTTCAGTTTTAATCAGTTAGGTTAGGTAAAAAATAAAATTGAGTAACCAGAAAAATTTATTTAGTAGTATAATGTGGTTTTAATGTGGTTTTTCAATTTGTAGATGTTTTACTGAGTTATCTTCATTAGGATTGGCTCTCGAAGATGCTAACAAAATTCGGTTTTGTTAGCAAAAAAAAATTTAATTTAAAAATTTTAAATTTGTTTTAAAAATTGTTTTATTCTCTTCCTCCAAAATCGAGATAAAAAAGCAAAAGTGTGTTCATAAAAGTAGATATATCGGTAAGAAAAGTTAAATCTCAAAGCCTATTTTCATTCTTGAGAAGCAAGCACTTTGGGCAGTTCATTGTTTTCTTCCAGATATTTTAAAACACGCTCCCTCAAATTCCAGAATCTCACGAATGCACTTCCTTTGGAAAACCGACGCATACAACAGTGAAGGAGTGTTGTCTATGTTATAATTTTCTATTGCAATTTAATTAAGTGCATTTAAAAGAATTTTTTTTTGATGTTTAATCTTGTCTGGGACAATCACCTTTCAACAAAACCATAAAAAAAATTAGAATTTATTATTATTATTTTTTAATTTTTCAATAAGTCTTCGCATGCCACTCTTACAACTCAGTCATGCTATACTGTGGCCAACAAACGGAAAATTTCCTAGGAGAGATATTAAAAAGTGGCTACGTGAAAAAGATTCATATACTTTACATAAACCTATTAAAAAGAAATTTAGGAAAAATAGAGTATTTGTAAATAGAATGAATCAGCAATTTCAGGCTGATTTATTGGATATGCAGTCTCTTGCTAAGTTTAACGATGGGTATAGATTTTTACTTACTCCATTTGTTGAAAACCCATATACTTGGGCTTGTGGCGCGGGCCCCCGTTTCATTGTATATGTTCCGGGAAAAAGTATAAATGAGAATTATTTCTTACTTTTTTCAGGCTTTTATAGAATGCCAGGCATTCTATAGAATGACTAAAAACTTTTAGGAAAAGTAGAAATGAGGTCATGATAAGGTTACTATATCAATGACGTACATTTCTAGAAAATACAAATGTTATTCTGACAAATAATGAGAACGGCATTAAAATTATTCAAAAAAAAGGAAAAGAAGATTTTAAAAAAAAATTTATTAAGGAAAACAAAATTTTCAAATAAAAAATAAGAACTTAAAAAATTACTTTTTCAACATGGTAGGCATGAATGGCATTTTGAATTAACATTTTCATTTCATTTTTTGCAAAAACCATTCTTTTTCTTTCAAATTTTTTTTAAATTCCTTTTTTTCCATATTCTGGAGATGTTTGTCAAAAAAGGTCTATTACAAATTTATGAAGTTCATTCAAAAATGACAAATTTGTTGAGTATCCAAACTTACAAGTTGCTTCTCCTTTTTCTACCAGGAAAAAAAAATTTTTTGCTAAAAAATTTTAAAAATAAAATTATTTTTGCATCAAACAAACTACAAGTCCGCAAATTCTGAGCCTGGGCCCACTTTAAAAAATCTCGTGCCTTGCCACGCAATATTCAAAAGGAATCGGAATGTATTTCATACTTTGGGTTTCTCATTAGGCATTTTATAGAATCCCAGGCAATTTGGTAAAATCATTTTTCCCTTGCCGTAAAAGGGATTCTATACAATGCCGGATTTCATACTTTGCCGGTAACATATATATTTAACATCGTATCTGGCAACCCTACTGGTTCAGTTTCGAGCAGTTACTTCGAGCCTAGGAACAACAGAGGGTCTTTGCCGTTTTTCAAGGAAAAAAATTGTGTTTTTTATATTATCTGCTGGTGAACCTTAAACACAAAGATCACAAAAAATAATGGGAAAAATCCCCCAAGACATTCCATTACACATGACAAGAAAACGAAAGCAATAGTATCGGCCTTTGAACGAATCTTTCCTGAACGTATTCCTCTTTAACTTCAAACTGATGCAGGTAAAAAAGGGGGCCCCAAACCCGGTATTATCTCAAAAGAAAGGGAAAAAATTTTTTTTATGACGAATAAAAATTAAAACTTCTGTTGTAGAACGATTTAACAAAACGTTAAAGACAAAAATCTGGAAGTATTTTACGGAAATGAATACAAAGCGTTATATCGATGTCATTGATAAATTAGTCCATAGCTATAATAATACTTGGCTTAGAAGTATTTTGAGGACACCCGTTTCTATAACCAAGGAAAATGAAAAGGAGGCATGGAAAATTTTACATGGAAAGCAAAATAAAAAACATTATCTAAGCCTAAATTTCAAATAGGGGATACAGTTCGAATTAGCAGAGAAAAATTTCTATTTAAAAAAGGATATGAGCAAAATTGGACTCATGAGATTTTTACCATTTATCAGAGATCCTTCGTAGGGATCCCCCTGTTTATAAAGTAAAAGATTTAACTGGAGAAATAATTCGGGGTACATTTTATGAACAAGAACTTCAAAAAGTAACGGATTCAGAACATTATTCAATTGAAAATTTTGAAAACACGAAAAGAGAATAGTAAGTTTGGTAAAATGGTAATTTGAAATATAATAAATAATAATTCATGTACATAATTTTAATCATGTAATTAATTTTTTTTTGTAATTACTGTTATATAATCCGTATTACATACGGAATTATATAAACAAAAATTTAAATGTACAAAAAAAGTTTGATCCAGAAAACCCAAAAAAGGGGGTCGAAAAAACCCCATGTTTTTTTTCCTGATTGATTATAATTCTAAGTAAAAGTACGAAAATTTTTAAGTATTTGTTATTAATGATTAATTTTATTAATTAATGCTAATTATTTATTCAATAATTAGTTTTTACTTGTTTTGTTCCCCAAAATCGACAAAATAAAAAGGAGTATGATAAAGAATGGGTGAACTTTCGACCCCGGGGCCCCCCCTTAAAAAAAAATTTCTTGTGGCTACTGGGTTTTGACCCTATCTAACCCAAATTAAATTTTTTCTTCCAATGACGCAATTAAAAAAATCAGAATATATAATTTTACCCATTTAATTTTAAAACTATATAAGAATATAACTCGTTATCGCTAAAAATATGTACTTTCAACCTACATCTTATCAGTACGGAGCCCCAAAACTCTTTATCAAAAAAAAGGAAATACCATCCCCCCTGGTCAGACCCCTTTTCGGTAAAGGGAAAAATTTCCCCCCCTTTTTTTTCGTATAAAACCCCGTTTCCCCCGTTCCGGAAATGGCAAAATTTAACTACTATTGCGTTATTTAAAGTTTAAATTTTTTAAAAACCGTTTAATTTCGAAAAAAAATTTTGGTTATGGAAAAACCCTTTTTTTCATGTTGAAAAATTTTGTACAATCTTTTTTTCCGGTTTCGTAAAAGGAAATTTGGAAAAGTTGCTGTTGGTGATTCTCTAATTATTTTAACGAAAGCGCACATTCATTTCGAAAATTCAGTGAAAGAGTACGGTTATAATACTATACGAATCCGACCAGCAATAAAGTCTTCAAAAAAATTTCATATTATGAAATAAAATTGATTAGTTGGGTATGTCTCAAACAAAATGGGGACACATTAAAATTAAATTAAATGTTAACTAAATGTAAAGTTTGTTATAAAAGAAATATTACAAGTATTATTAAGTATAGTTAGTGAAAGTAATATATGAGACAGAAAAGAAAGAGAAAATTTAGCCACAAATAAAAGTAATACCGTAAATAAACTCCTGGATCACTTTAATCCCATTTAAATGTAAATTAACAAATATTATATAGTTTTAAGAGAAATTGTTGAGAGAAAACGAAGCAATTTTTTTTCTAAAGTATTTTTTGTATTTTTAATAAAGTGTTTAAAGTATGCACAGATTGGCACGCGAAACTCAGTATTCAGTTTTGTTTTAAAAATTTTGAGCACAGTAATTTTTAAAATTATTTTATCTAATATTTTTTTTACATTTCAATTATTTTTTAGTCGAATAATTAATTTGAAAAAAAAATTTAATAAATATTGGCTCTATAACATTTAATTCAGAAAAATTAATTTTTACTTCCTAAAAAAAATTTAAGAAAATTATTCCTTTTCCATTAACATCTATGTACAAAAGCTAACGAACTTATTTTGATTCCAAAATATGTGCACTTTTCGGAAGCATTTGATTGCATACAATTGTACATATTTTGCAAGCAGTAAAATCTAAGGGGTGTTTGAGACCCGCGTGTTCAACTTGGGGTTTAAAGAATGCGAAACCCTTTTTAAAAAAATGCGGGTTTTATGGGGAAAATTTAAAAAAAGAAAAATGAGGGAAAGATCTTTGACCTGTTCATGGACATAAATCTCATATTTTTCAAACCTGTTTTGTTAAATATTGTTTACACGAAAAATATGGTTTTTAAATTTAGAATATATTCCAGTTTTCAAAAGCGTTATAAAATTGTTCTTTTAATTTTCCGCCCCAAAAAACCCCCTAACTTGGGAAAAAACTTGACCTTTTATTGCAATTGAATAACTCGCTTTTTTTTTTTTTTATATATTTTAATATGAAAATACCGATAAAAAATAAGCTAACATTAAAATATCATAAATAATTCACTCATTAAAATTTATAAAATTTCGTTTTTTTTTCTTTCTATTGACAAATAGTCGAATTCAAGATTTCAATTAATGTCACCCTAGTCCCAACAGGCTTTTTACTGACCAAATTCGGGAAAAGATCAAGTGACGAAGATAGCATTTGGGAAATGGTTTTTCCCCTCCCAATCTTCTACATCAGGGATGTCCAGCACGTGGGCCATTAGTACATAAGTTGCGGCCCGGGGACTCTTTTTAAAAAATTTTTAAATATCAGATTTTTAAAGTTTATATATATATGAAATATATTGAAGTAGTGTTGGCCGGTGTAGAGTAAGTATCAATTTTGATTTAGTAATGACGTCTTCAGAATAGCTTTACCTCCTTTATTATGAGCACACATCAGCAGATTAAAGCACAATTCGTTACATTTTAACATTGAATAGACAGCGGCATTTTGGAGGACACAACACAAAAGAAAAAAGCAGCAAGTATTTATAATCTTACGTGATGGCGGCAAGCAGAGAAAGAGCCCGATTACATCAGATTTTATGTTTATATACCAAAAGTGCACAAGTGCGTGACTATTACGTAATAGTAGTTCTGATTGGCTAGAATGCGCGGGATACGGATTTCGGTTTAGCCGATTACGATTAAGATTACAATGTTTAGTTTTAAACCTAAGAATTAAAGATTATTTATAGATAATTAAAAAGAGTTAATTAAAAGTATGTGTTAGAGGGAATTATTATATATATATATATATAAATCTAAAAACGTATTTGCCTGTTCCCTTGTTCTTTTTTTAAAGATAAATTTTTTTTTGGATAATAAAAAAATGTCCTTTAGATTAAAATAGTTTCTATTTTATCAAGCAGTTACATTTGATTTTACTATAAAAAAATTAAATTTTTTTAAAAAATTTCCCAAAAATTCTTATGCATATCCTTTACTACGGATGGTACATGATTCTCTGTGTGTGGATTTTTTCATTTCCCCCTCCCCCTTTTTCTTTTTGGGAGTGCCTAAAAAGCAAGAGACAGTCAGAGATTTTTTTAAAGTTTAAAAATTTTAAGGAGGGTTTAAAGATGGGGAAACGTGTACTTAATCGTTTGAATGACAGCACTATCTTTTCCCAAAAAGGTAACAAAAAGATCAATTAAAAGGGAACACCAAAATTTTTTTAAAAGAAAATGGCAACTGTAATATTTTAAACATTATTTGATCATTGCATTATTATATTATATAAACTATTATATTATCTATTTTCGTATACATGAAAAAAATGAAACCAATAATAATTTCATTCTTTTTTAAAATTTTTAAATTTAATAAATGTTTTTTTTTCCCAAAAATCTGATAAAAAGGGTACATTTTTTTTATTTTTACGGCCAGCGAGAATAATTTTTTTTCCCGAAGTGGCCCCATTTCTTTTTTGGTTTGGATCCCCCCTGGTTTACATCACAACAATGAAAAAGACTTTTGAGCCTCAAAAAGTTTTTGCGCCCGGCCGTATTACATTTGTTCTTTAGTGGAAAATTGGTTTTTAATTCATGATTCATGGAAAAAAACCCCAAAAAAACTACGGGTTTCCCAAAAACCTCAAAGCTCGTTAGATATTTTAGTGATAAAAAACACAATAAAAATATTTTAAGGTGAAAACCCCACCTTTCGGACCCAATTTTTTATAAAAAAAAATTTTTGAAAAAAAATTTAGTTGTTTTTTTGGAAGAAAAATAAAAAAAAATATGTAAAAAACATAAAAATTTTTTAAAAATTTAAAATTGTAATTTTTTTGAAAAATTGATTGTTTTTTTCAAAAAATTTTTCCAAATTTTTTCTAAAAAGCTAACACTGTATTAAAAAATTTTTTTAATACAATTATCATTTAAATTTCTTTTACACAAAAAATACACACAATTTTATTGGTTTTTTTCAAAATAAACCAAAAAACTAAGAAAAAAATTAAAAAAAAAACAAAAAAAAAAAAAAAAAATTTCCAAACAATTGTAAAATAATAATATGAAAATTTTGATATTTTTTAAGTTTTTTCCTTTTTTAAAAAAATTTCCCTAAAAAGAAAAAATATTTAAATCCAAAATTTTTTGGTCCAATTTTTTGAAAAACGGGATAATATATAAACATCCCCAGAAAATTTAAAAACGTTATCTGGTTTGGTTCTTAAGATATCATGTTTGGTAAAGCGTTTCTTTCAAAAACAAAATTTTAGAAAAACGCTTTTTAAATTATCTTCCCGCCCTTTTGCAGGGGATGTTTTTAAAATCTTGCTTTTTTATTTTATTTCGGTAAAGGAAAAAAAAAAACTGTTTTAAAAAAGAAAAATGTTCAAACTATAAGATTTTGAAAAAAAAAATTTTATGTAAACGAAAACGACTTTTCCCCAAGGTAGGCGTCACTTTAAGAGATAACTCTGGCTTAAGGATCCATTAATTTTTGAAATTAACACAAAATATATGTAAACAAATTTGTTCTACAGAGAAAAATATAAAACCAAATGAATTAATTGTTTTCACGTATTCATTCGTGTACTTTTTCATTAATAAATAAAAATTACGAAGAAATATGCGCTTTTTTAAAATTTATATACGATGACATATACGACATATTCTCCAGTTAACTGTGGCTTCCTCGTTTGAAAGCGAGCCATATGCGGCAGGGAAAGGCTGCGGGGGGGTCGGTATCGGATCATGGCAGACATGTCATTTTCCCGGGTCCGTCCCCAAAAACCCCTTTTGGCTGAACGTGCAATATTAAAAATTTTCAATCAATCAAATCCACCCAATATTATATAATTTTCTTCCCCCCCATACAAATAACGATGCAATAAATTTCCCAATAATACTATATTTTGCCCTAAAGCAACAATACGATTTTAGTCTTTTAAGCGCCACCGGCGTATATATACGCTTGCCGACTGGCGCTTTAAAAAGCACTGGACTTATATACGTCTTTCGATGTCTTTTTGTGCACTGCTATTTATAAAGCCTTTATGAAGTCTTTGGGATCCTATTTTTTTTTTTTTTTCTCTCCTCCCAAATACATCACATATACGCACCTACGTGATAAACGGAAGCATTGGGAAGCGAATCGCGTAACTTTTAATCAGCAGTAAAGGGATTATTTATAAACAGCACAAAAATTATTAAGATAACTGCTAATTTTTGTATAAAATTTTGTATATGAAAAAGTTCATAAGATCATTAATAATTATTAAACTTGTTCTAAACTTAGTATTGCTAAATTTTTTATAAAATACATTGTGCATTACTGATACATTTATAAGTGTATTAAATCCGTGTAAATATTATTTTTATTTTTTATTATGTCAAAAAAGTATTTCGTTTTTTTCTTTCAGTAAAAAAAATTTTTTTTAAAAAATCATTTGTTTTGACTTTTCAATTGCTCGCGCCCCCCGTAAGGTTTTCCGCCCCAGGGGCGGGCCCCAATTTGAGAAACGCTGTATTAAGCGAAAGCAATCTTGTGAGCATTTGCAAAACGCATTTATAATTGTCAAAATTATTTAATGAATTCGATCATTCTTTTAGTATTTATTCAAAATGTACTAAAGAATATATTTCCTACTGACTCCCTGTTTCTGAAGGCCCCTAGGGGCTCCCCCAGGTGGGTAGGGTGTCACAATCTCAATAGTGATTTTTTCCTTTTCCCAAGAGGTTTACTTTTCTTTGGAAAACATGGGTGTCACAATCTCGAGGTACCCACACAAGGATCTTTTTTTTTTGGGTTTTTACTTCTTTGGAAACAGGGGGTGTCCCCCCGGGTACCCCAGTGATCCTCATTTTCGACCCTCCATCTTGTGACCCAAATTTTCTTTTTTTCCCGTCCAGCCCGACCTATGAATGTTTGGCGCAGTATACCCAAAACTGGCTCTTGCCAAAAAACCAAAAGCAACTCAACTCAACTAAACCAGCGAAAACTTGTGCCCAAAGGGTGTGAAAACAAGGTAATTCTTCATTCATTCACTACCACCTACCTACCATTCACTTGACACTTTCTCTTGCATGTTAAGGTGAAATTGAGCGGTGATAAAAATAAAGACTTGATTCATTCACGTTGTTTTTTTAATAGGTTGAAAGGGAGCCTCATCTTTAACAAAGCTAGTTTTAATAGAACTTCACCTAACTCTTAAATTTTGGACTTGTTCACGTAATTGTACATCTTTTAAATTTATTTTCCTAAGAATATAAATAAAGCTGTATCTTTTTCATATTATAAAGAACAAAAGTTAAAACTCTGAAATCCCTTAATTGCTCTTGAATCTGTAAGAATACGGATAATCTTTTGTAAGTGTTTCTAATCATGCACAGTTTTTTTGTTTGAAAAATATTCGTTGCTTTGTAATTAAGATTTTTCAAAACCCCCCCATCCCCTTTTTTATAAAATGCGATAAAAAATTTAAAAAATCTTTTCAAAAGTTTATACTTTTTTTTAAATTTTTTTAAAATCTTATTAATAAAAAAGATTTTTTAAAAAAATCTCAAAATTAAATAATTAATAAAAAAAACAATTTTTTTTTTAAATTTGCAGTTTTTACTTTAAGGCAGTGCATCTCAAACTTTTTTTAATTCCCCCCTTTTTTTCCATAATTTTTTATCCCCCCTTCCCATACAAAAAAGTAAAAATTCAATAATAATGTACTTTGACGCTAAAGCTACAATACGACTTTAACTATAAATCGTGCAAATTATCAAGATACGTATTAAATTTTGTACATGATAAGCCCATGGGATTACCAGAGTAATTATTAAACTTGTTCTTAACTTAGCATTGATGAATTAATGATCAAATACATTGTGCAGTACTGATATATTTATGAGTATATTATACAGAGCATGCATTTTATATTTATTATGTTAGAATGTATTTTTTTGCTTCTTTTCATTAATTAATGATTTTTCTAAATAATCCTTTTGACTTTTCGATATGCTCACTCCCCCATGGGGTTTTCACGCCCTAAAGGGGCATCCACTTTTAAAAAAAGCTGCTTTGCGGAAATTTTAATACTCACATTACTTTAAAGCATACTTTTCTTTACCTTCTTATTTTGGGCCGGAGCCTTGGGGGTCGTGGTTTGACTGGGCCGGGGGGGAGGGAAAACCTACCGTGAAGGGTTTTTTGCCTTTAAAAATTTAATGCTCAAGTCCCCGTTTGGGGTGATGTTGAACGAAGAAGGGGTTTAGCCGGGGTGTGTTATCTTAGTTATTTGAGCATGGTTCAAAATTGCGCGGTCCGTCCCTGCCCTCATGGTTTTTGTACAGTGTTAATGAAACAGTGTTAATTTTCTTTTTTTAATTCCTTCTTTATTCCTTTCTCCCTTTTTACTTTTATATCTTGTTCAAAACCTAGGTTCACTTTTTTTTGGGTGCGGTGTCACAATCCCGGGGTACTAGTGATTTTTCCTTCCCCAAGGGTTTACTATCTTTTTCCCCCGGTGTCCCCCCCGGGGACCCAGTGATCCTTCTCTATTTTCAACCCTCCATCTTGTCATCCAATTTCCCCTTTTTCCCTTTTCCCCGTCCAGACCACGGGACCTATGAATGTTTGGAGCAGTATAGCCAAAACTGGCTCTTGCGCCATAAAACACCAAACTCAACTCATCTTGTTCAAAATTTCAATCGTTAATAAATATTTTTTTATTCATACGCTGAAGTTCAAATACATCTTTTTAAACTTGTAATGGATGACACTTGATTTTAATATATATTTTTTTTTCAAATATTAATTCAAAAATTAAATTTTATTTTTTAATTTTAAACTTATTCTGCGTTATTTCTGACGAAGTTAGAACTAGCACCAACAGATGGCACCAGTAAGTTTTCCTAACGCGAATTTTTTCTCGGCTTCAAATATATTTTTTTAAACTTGTAATGGATGACATTTGATCTTCATATATTTTTTTCAAATATTAATTCATTATTTAAATCTAATTAACTAAAATGAAATTTTTCTTTGTTGATCTAAGTAGGAATTGACTTAAATTTTTTTTTATATTATTTTTTTTTTGTATAGTATGCACAAGTCATTACCGGAAATAACAGTTAGCTAATAAATTTGAGCTTTCTTAGTTTTTTTAAATAAATTCTTGGTTTATTAAATACGTAATAATTTTCGATAATGTATGCTTGCGTATGTAATATTAATATGCATATATTTAAAATGTTTGAAGTGAATGAACTGATAAGGAGAGAAAAAAATCTCAGCCTAAAAAACTGAACTTGGAACCTAAAAACAGTTTGGAAATACTCTGTTTCTTATCGGTATATACAGTCGAACCTCTATATTGCGAATTGTTCTATATAGCGAACTTTTTCCTGGAACCTTGAACATTTCACGATTTTCGTAAAATAACCTCTCTATAGCGAAGGGCATTTTCTATCTAACGAACTTTTTCTTTTGTGATTCAATTTTTGTTCTCCCTTTTTTTAAAGTATTTATGAAAATTTTCAAGTTTTTCTCTCTTTAACACATTTTATGGTAGTCAAAAATCTTGAATTGGTTTTATTAGATCCTAACTCTCCGAGAGCAATAGAGTTCTGGACGTTTCATCCAAGAAGTGCAACCTTTAACCACCATTGCACAGTTCTCTAGAAACATCTTCGATATCCTCTTTCACCCTAAATGGAGTCCCGTGTCCCCGTGTTCTAATTATAAAATAATGTATGTTTAATATTACACACACACTTGTATACTTTAAATTATAAAATTTTCTTAAAATTCATTCATTTTGGTATAAAATTATTATCTTAATATTGAAAATACTTCGACATTCCTTTTTCTTGTTTTCTTTGCAGTTTTGTTTTCTTTCTTTTTTGATGGGTAAGATATATAAACTAAACACATATTAATTTAAAAAACAGGTGTGAATAATTACTTTTTTCAGTTTATAGTGTTTATGAATTTAAAATTTGTTTTATGTGATTTATAAAGTATATTAAAAGATGAACCTCTATATAACGAATTTTCCATATAACGAACTTTTTACCGGGATTTAGCGACTTCGTTATATAAGGTCTGATTTAATATACGGCAGTAGTGCGCATTTTACCATTGATATTCTTTCCACCTAATAAAAGGTAATCAGGTTTAAATATAAATACAAGCCGACAGTTGCTGCGACATAGCTGACACTTATTTGAAAATTTATATTATCCAAAATTCTGTGAATAGAATCGCATGCTGCACAGCAATCATTTCAAAAGACCAAAATACAGCAAAAGAAAAAGATACGACGAAAGCATATTTTTAGCGTGAAACAAAAAGCTCCAGTTCACGTGGACACATACACTCAGGTGTCGTCGATTGACTTGCAGTTATTTTAACAAGGCAATGCAAACAACTGTCTGCCTTACGTCACCGGGTCAATAAATTGAGCATTACACTTGCATATTTAAAGCAATACCACTTGTGCAACGTATTTTTCCCGTAAAATCGTCAGGAATCGTACATTCTATTGTTGCCAGATCAAAGAACGCTCACCGAAAATGCGGGTTAGAGTCATTTCGCGTTCGGCGGGCGACACGACGTCGCTCATTTGTTTTACGTGGGCAGCTACGAAGCAGGGAATGGGAACGCGACACTCGAATGGTGTGGTTTTCCGTGAATATAACAACCGTGTTGAAGCGTTGTGACATGCTGTGTAAACAACCTTTTATTAAATATGGAGTGGATTACACGGGGAAATATTTAAAGCGTTAGGTCGTTTTCTTTCTTTGCCCACAGTTATAGACAGGGTCTGGGTTTTGATGAATACTAGTTTTTAATAGTACGTTAGAATCGTGAACATGCGCATGCATTCTATTAATTCTGATAAAAGTCACAAACTGCAGATAAATTCTCATTAAATATCTACCGTAAAATCCGCGTATAAAGCGCACTTTTAACACAAAATGCAATACCGAAATTTAGGGGTGCACGTTATATGCCGGATATGAAAATGATAGCTTTGAAAATAAAGATTAGACAATCATAATAAATAATTTAAATAAATAAATAATAATAAAAAAAATTAAGGCTTCTGCATGTATTGAAATATTGTTTATTTAAAAGAAATGAGAGAGAGAGAGAGATGTACCGTACGAACTTAAAGGTTTTTAATTCTAGAAATATGTTACTTTTTTAATGCCGTTTGATAATACTTTGAATAAATGACTACAAAACATAACATCACTGCGCACGTACATTTCGGGTTTCTTCGTAAAAAAATGGGTTTGTGTTATGGCGGCCCGCACCCAAAGTGTTAAAAAATACAGCTCAATATAGATACTTCATTATACTAGATTTACTATGATATATGCTTGACACATTTTATAATCATTATATCAATTCTTTTAAGCAATTAATTATTTTTTGAAACTATTTTGATTATTGATCCTACCTTTTTTTAATCTTTTATGTGTAATGTGTTTATCTAATTTTTATAACAAGTTTTAAGAATCTTAATATTACATTTCTTCAATTGTGAACAGAATAATGAAATAAAATAAAGATGCTTCTTCCCCTCATAATACCTGATTTCTTTGCTTGAACATTTTTAATATACATTTAGAACTTAGTATTACATTCATACGCGCTTTTTCATAGTCTCAGTATTTTATGTGTTAATCAGTGGCTCTGGGGCTGTAACTCCATAGTATATATATAACATATGCTTGCTGCTATATATATATATATATATATATAAACTAGATAAATAGAACTGCTTAGTATTTATAGTGACTCCTAAAGATCACATCAAACGCGATATAAATAATGCTTCTTTCAATCAAATACTTGATTTCTTTTTAACACTCTTTTATTATTTGTTTATTTTCGTCTGTTTGTTTTAACACATTTGATGAGAAAAATATCTTAACCGATGGTTTGTTTATTATTGTAAGATTGATTGAATATTAACGTCGCACTGTTCAGCTACACGAGGGCTTTTGGCGACGGACCACGTTATTTTGAACCATGGTCAAGTGACGTGGACGACACCTGAGCTGGTACCCCCCTCTCCTAACTACCACACCACACCAATGGGAGGACGTTTCAGCTCTCGACAGATTTAACGTGCATCGCTGCCCTACACGGCGGGTCTTTAGTGGTACTGGACTCGAACTCGTGACACGACAAGCCACGATCCGATACCTATACTACTCGGCTACCGCGGCCACTTATTATTGTAAGAGTTAAAACTAAGAGTATATAATTAATAAATTAAAATTTAACTCTGATTTTTTTTTTTTTTGCATGATTGAAAAAGTGTTTTAGGATAGAACAGAGCACATATTATCCATATCCAGTTTTAAAATATCGTCCTAGATAAGTTCGATCTAGATTATTTGATATAAGATAGTGTGTTATGAAAAATTTATTTAAAAAACAGGTGCGAAGCCATTGCCGTATCAATGATACGGGCCCCAAGGTCCAGGGCACCCAAAATATATCAGCAAAAGAATCGTAACATGTTGAAGGTTCCCAAAAAGGGAATGAAAAAAATTTTGATGAAGGGCTCACCTAGGACTAGCTATGCCGGTGTTAGCGTTGCAATGATCAGGGCTGGCTCTAGCAGTTTTGCCGCCCCGGACAAAAATGGAAAATGCCGCCCCTCTCTCCAATGCCACCTCTCTCTCTCGCTATATATATATATATATATATATATATATATATATATATATATATCATTTTAAGTATTAAGTTTTCCAACAATTCGATATTAAGGACATAATTACTTTTATTATATCCTTATATTATCCTTATTATATCCTTATTTATTTATTACAAACGAGTGAATTGTAAGAGAAGGAATCGTCAATTTCAGCAGGCCAATTTCTTCGAAAAATAGTCTACTGATGGTGAGGATCACAAGCGTATGTTTTAACTTATAGTAACTATACTCAGGACTAAAATAAAACACCTCCTGTAACTCTCTATTTATCAGAAACTCTTATTACCCTTGTCCTCTTTTGGATAGCTGACACCGGCCATCGTAAGGATGAAAGGAATATCCGTTGTGACCTCACTCCGGAATGGCGAATTAATTTACAAGTGAAAGATGTGTAAACATATTAAATTTCATGCTTTAACATATACTCCCGTTTCAGACCCTTCAAGCTTAAACACAAAAGAAAACTGTCATTATAATAAACGTACAAAATAAAAAAAAATTAAGATACGTTAAATGCAATACCAAATTCACACAAAATAATATTTCAGAAAATATGTAAAATTCTTTGTAACAAAAAAAAAGTATTTTTCAAATTCGATCCAAATGCCGCCCCGGGCAGGGGTCCGGATTGTCCGGCCCTAGAGCCGCCCCTGCAATGATCTTACCCCAGAATTCGCTTCCTTATCATCTTGTCTGCCTAAATCTGTAGGAGGGAACCATGAATGACCAAGACTATCCACGATAAGAGTAATTTATTATTATCAAAGATAATATTCCAGAACAAGTAATCTATAAAAGGAACCCTGGGAGTGATATAAAGAAAGCAACGACTATACGTGAAAAAGAACACGAAATCGGAATAGATTAACTTTAATCAATCCTATCGTATTTAGACCCACTAATTTAGTAGCTAAAATCCGTCCTTTAGTCACGATGCATAATTCTAATTCTTACCATAGCAACATTGTGTTCAGCTGCTCCGCTCCTACTGACCTACGATTAATAAACTCTAACTTTATATACACTAACTAGTAATAGCATTAAACTAGTAATAGCATTAAAATGTTTATAGCTGTGTGAGAAATACTGTGTATTTTTCAAGAATTTGTAACATAAAATTTAGGAGTATATGTTTAACATCGAATCTGTTGATAAGTTGTTTCCTTTCTTTCATTATAGGTCAGGGGTGGCGAACCAGTGGCACGCGTGCCATCAATGGCACGTGACACAATATTTCGGGCACGCCAGTGATGAAAATGGTTTGCATTTTATTTCAAAATAATAAAATTCACTATGAAATATTATGAACAAACGCGAGTGATCGGTCGCGGGGCGGCGGGAACACGCTCGTTTGTTATTGTCTCTTTAATTATTGCCTGAGGGTTTTGTC
>BMAV01010703.1:113240-131685 GCA_019973955.1 Trichonephila inaurata madagascariensis | reverse complement strand
TTTCAAGCAAAAACTTTTTTAGCTAAAATGTTAATTAACTAATTTATTTATTTATTGCATTTCGTTTAAAATACTACATTTTAGATTGATTTTTACGTGATGATAAAAAAAAACATTTTCTTTTAATTCAAAAAATGGTACTTGAAATACACTGGCCTACGAAAAATAACATACAACCAGTTTTTTGGCGCTCAACATTAAGAAAAGAAAAGAAAGGTAAAATATATGGTCCACATATATTTTTTATATGAATGATATACCTTACCCAATAAAATTTTTTATGAATAAAATTAAGACCTCATTCAAAAATCAAGCAATTCTACTCCATGCCACGTGTTATAACCCCTGACAAGGGTCACCTTCATCTCGAAGGAGGCGCTTACATCTCACAATTCATTACGGATTCTTGTGTCGCACCAGTTACTACAAGTATCTCCTGCTACGATATTATGTCTTCCCAATCAGTTACTCTATGCAACACGCCCCTTAACATGTATTCCTCTTAGTCGGCACTACAGAAGTGTCACGTATGTTCAGAAAGGACCCATGTTATCTAGATCTGACAGTAATAGACTTAGGTACTCTTCAGAGTGATTCGTGTCTTATGTTGATCTGGAAAGAACAAGGCACCAAACACAACCTATCTAACATTATTGAAAGACGCAAGTTAAAGAGGAGGTAGAACACGTTTTGGGTTAAAACCTTTCTAAAGGATCATATTGCATATGCTGCATGGAAGAATTTGATTACTGTAAAATTTCGGGAAGATATCCTTATTTTATACGTCACACTGTATACTAGTGCTGTTGGTGGGAAATTCCTCCTAATGGATAGTAATGTCGATCTCATTGCATTAGTTCTAATGATGAATATCTTGGCGATTGAGATTTGTTGTAAGTGGGATGGTTTGCTTATCTAAGAACTTTAATCCAATATGGTATTTTTCGAAGGTAGGTGGGGAACTTAAACTCTTTTCCGAGATTGTTAAAGGAGCTTTAACAAGTATTGCACCTTGTATTGGCATTGTTTTCCAGACCAGTATCCATTAACTTAACAAACAGTATTCAACGTCGATGCTTTCAGTAAGTTATAAGTTAGAATACAGCCTCATTCCTTCTCAAAATCCTTTATTTAATATTTTCACAGAATCTGATTTATTTTTTATTAAACGGTAGAGTTTTGTAAAAAAAAATGTTATTCTCTCTTTTTAAATTGTATGAAATACTAAATTTATGTAGAACTCAACAAGTATCTTTCTGAAACACAACTCTTCCAAAATATACACTATGTTCATTTGCTTTCGAGTTACAAACAAAAGAACGGTCGTATTTTAACTTTCAGAGAATTATTTATTAAATATTTTTCCTTCGAACGTACGAATTTTTAAAAAATTAACTCATGTTTAATTTTAACGATGAGATTCCTTCGAACACACAAAAATTTTTCACTAAGAATAAATATTATTCTATTTTTCACCTTAAGAAACATTCCTTAAAAATGTTTAAAGCTATTATGCTTACAAAGAATTTATGTAAAATTACTCTAATTTTATAATTCTTCAATGAAAACATAAAAAGTGAATTACTTCAGAGAAAACTTTTTTTAAATTTAACAATTTCTGAAAATATCATTATCTCTCTCTCTCTGAAAGAGAGTATTTTGGAAATTTTTTAATCTACTTCTCTGGCTTCTTGTACAACATTACCTTTAAGGTATCCGACTACTTCCAGAACCGTGATTTTAAAAAAGCGCATAAATAGATATTTTTCATGATATTTAGGGTCACTTAGATTAAAATACATGTATAAAATTGTTTGAAGGACGTTTTGACAAAAATTATTTAAATACAATATTTTGGCGAAAAATTAACTTAGAAGAAAATTTTTTCAAAATGTTCTCCTTTTATAAAAAATGTTTCTAAAATAATAATATTTTATATATATATACTTATATAAAGTAAAAACTTCTCCAGAGAGTCTAAACTATGATTTTTGAAAAATTCACATTATTTTCAGAGTTACAACCCATTGAAATAATTATCGGCGATTTTTTTTCTTAAAATTTCTTCCCTCTGTTGTCGTAAAACATGAATATACCCACTTCTAAGTTATATATTTCAAAAATTCTAGTTGAGCCTCTGCACAGAGGTCTGAGCTATGTACAGGCAAAATATCATTATAAAAGAAGCATTTTTCACAAAAAGAGAATATTTTGAAAATTGGTCATTCGAAGTTCATTTTTTATTATAATATTGTACTTAAATAATTTTGTATTGTAATACTATTCTTAAAACGATTTCCAATACATTTTCTAATCTAAGTGACACTAAATATCATAAATATTATCCATTTATATGCTTTTGCAAAATCACGGTTCCGAACGTAGTCGGATACCTTAAAATAAAGTACATCGTATAAGTTATTCGCATTCAGTTCCATTCAATATCATTCTAACACTCAAAAAGCGAAATTTAGTGGTAAATTCTTCAAGTCACAATCAACAGGGAAGCAGAGGATTTACTGGAATTTCCTGGTTTCTTCCATTCCTTCTTCTCCCACAGCGTTGGCGAGTCAATTTCCTTTGAGGACAATGTCGTTTAACCCGAGGGCACGAGTTGCAGATCGGGAAACAGTTTCTACTTTTCCTCGCTATTGTGTCTTCTACTATCGCTAGGTCATAATGCTCGACCTTTATGTCTAGCGTGACGACTACGACACAATCGAACATTCAGATTCGACAGGCTCTTCTACTTTTGATGGGATGTTATAACATCACATTTTTTGCGGTAATTCAAGTCTATTTTTACCGACACTTTCGTTTTCACTGCCATTCTTTAGTGAAACAGTGGAGAGAAATTCATTTCTTCAGTTGTAGGAATGACCTGGATAAGTAGAGATTTCCTGCGAATTATTTCAGTAATTGTTTATGCAAAACATTACATATTTTGGTTAAATGGAATGTTTTTCATGTGTATTGGTTCAGTTTTCACGTAATGAAAAATATTGATTTTTATGACTTTTAAGAAATTATGAGTTCCGTCGACAATAGAAGTCTTCATGTAGCTTCAAAAAGAGTGACGTTAACAAACAAACCAATCAATCAATTATGACATTTTAAATACTTTTTGATTACATATCTAATTCCTTTGTCATTTTTATTCTCCAATTCGATATGTGTTTAAACTTATTTTGAATTTATTATTCATCCAAAATGAAATAGAACATTTCCTTTTCTTTTATTATTCTTCATTTAAATTCCATTGACATGATTTATTTTTATTTAAATCTATAATTTCTTTTTAATTTTCCTTTGAGAAAAGGATATTAACCTTCTCGTTGCGTAGTGCTACGTGTGTTACACCTACGCTGGCCCGTGGAAATCGCGGAATGTATGGCGAGAGTGTTAAGGGTTTAAAAAAAATATGTAAAATAATTTTGACCATTGTTTTTCAGTAATTTAGAATTAAAATAAGTTTTGAATATAATAAGCTTTGTATTTAAACAATTATTTATTTTTTTACTCCATCTGACACTTACAATTTTTAATTAGTTTTCATTTGAATGGAAATTTTATTTAATCTCTGAAATGGTAACTAACGCCTCCACTAGATGCAGGTATATATTACTTTGATTAGCTTATGTCATCAAAAAATTCAAATTTATTACAGAAGTTTATTAGAAAATCTTAACCATTTAACTGCTTCCTTTTTGTAATCAATTTGGGTAAAAAAAATGTCACCTTTATTTTAATAAAAATTCCATTTATATTTTGACTTTAACAATGATTAATTTCAGTTTAAATGTTTTGACTGTAAAACATTTTCGCTTAAAGCAACTTTTATGGGGAAATTTTTAAAATTTTATTACCTAAAATTTACATGTTTTTATAACCATATTGACTGCATAAATAATAATTTTATATATTACTTAGGTACACGATTAGCTTAAGAAAATAATTGTTTGAAATTTTGCAATTTTATACAGTTCCTTACATATAGATCTGTTTTTGTATGATATAATTTGTTGGAAAATATGAGACATAATCCGACGTCGATCTGGAAAGTGTTGCCTGATACCTTACGAATCCTTTCTCCAGAATTATTTTTAAAACAGAACTTATAACACTGCCTTAAAGATCGCATTTTCATTTCAGCTGCTGGAATCAGTTTACAAATATCTTTCAGTACATCAAAGTAGATTTAGAAGTCCAGGACATTCCTTTTTATTTCTTCAGAAACACATTACTCTATCAGCCGTCATAATGATCGTGATCTAAAACTACGTAAAAAATCAAATTTCCATTTATCCCTTTTTTTTTTCTCCCAAATTTGTCCCTTTTTTTATTTTCCCCCAAAATAATTTTTTAGGGGAAATATCCTTTAATATTACAATTTTATTATTATTTATCAACGTTAGTACAGCGTGAAATTTCCTTTGCATATCTTAAATTACCATCTCAAAATTTAATACTTCATTTTTAACGTTATATTCCATGGTAGAAAGAAATTTAAATATTGATAATAGAAAGCTTTAAGAGGGAGAGACAAAAAAATTTTTTGTATATTTGCTTAGATAATAATGATAAGTAACATAGTTAAAAAATCTAACTGTGCTTAGAAAAAACATTTTTAATTGTTTGATATTTTGTCTGAATCCGCATAATCAAAAAGTTCAAGATTTAGAATAAAAAAGCTTATTATCTGCAAAATTTCAAAAATTAATTTTTAACAAAATGTTTATTTAATATTTCTATTTTATTGTTTAAAAATTACTGGCAACAGAATATTTCTATGGAATGTCTATATTGAATGAAAATATTACAATGGAGTTTTGTGTTCTGCATTAAAGTAATTCCATATAGTTTTAGTCTGGTATCAAAATATATGAAAAGAAATTTATACAGAATCTAATTTAATTAGGTGAGTCAATAACTAAAATACACATGATGAATTAAAGAACATTAAATAAGATATAAAAACTGCGCAAGAATTTTCATATGACTTTTAAATCATATGAATTCAACTTTATAACTTTTTAATGGTTCGAAAAGATGAAGAATATAGGTAAAATAACACTTTTGGTTTTTTTAACTGAAATAACATTACGAAAATAACCTTTTAACTAAAATAACATATTAACATAAAAATAAAAAAAAGAATCATATCAAATACATCAGATAATGTGCCTTACCAGATGATTTCACAATCCCTTCGACTATTATAAAGGTCTTGACAGACATACGAACAAAATAGCTATTCTTCAAAGATAACAATAAAATAAGAAACAAATAAAATACTAGAAATTCTAGAAATAAAATTGCACCCCGAAATTTCAAATTTGGAGCATTCACTTTTTTTAAAAATGGACGAAAATATCCACATAATTTCTTCCTTTCTTATCATTATTTTTCTGATCTCCCTCTCTCTTGTGTGTACGATTCATATCACAAAAATAAAAATTATATAATCACAATAACCCTTGTTGCTACAGTTACTCAATAAAAGGTGTGTTCTGTTTCATGAGGTTAAATAAAATTGAAAGAAAGTCATCATGTTGAATGGCGTCCTCAATTACTAATGCAACTAAAGGAGATAGTTCGCGGTTTTAGAAAAACCTTTTAAATTGGTTTCATGTTTCCGTGATCCGAATCTGATTACATATCCCTTATCTAAATGTTTCAAACTTTTAATGTTGAAAACATTTATAGCAAAATAATCCTTGGTGACGTACTGAAAACAAAGGAAATAGGAAATGGCCCTTTTTTTCACAAAATCAAGTACTTTTGTCTACAATTAATCAAGTTTTTATTTTTAGATTAATTCACTTCAAATAAGAAAATTCCACATGTATAGTATACAGCTAATTGGCATTGTAACTTACAAAACTAATTATGTTATCTATCAATATTTTTTGTTAGATTGTGTATCTCCAGTTATTTTAAAAACATCAAAAAATTGTAATGTTAAAATTAAATGCATCTATATATTGGTAATCAAATGTCCCCAAAAGGATTTTTTTAAAAAAAAATTCAGGATTTTATTGCAACTTTAAAAATTTGGTAATTAAGTGTTGATAATTCTACAGTAAACTTTGTAAATGAAAGTAATGATTTAGGTGCTAGGGCATTTTTATTCAAAGTGTCAAAATTGTTTTAAGAATGTCTTACTAAAGATTTAAAAGCTCATCTTTTGTTTTCTTGTTCTTTAATATGGTCCTTTTCGTTCTTTTTAGTTGTTTTTTCCTTCTTTAACAGAAAAAATAACTTTTAAACCAGCCTAATTTTTACAATACTAATTGAATTACAATTTTAAGTTATTTGCATACCTGTACCACACACACACACAATTTCAGTAAATAAAAGTATATTTAATGTGTGAGTTTAAAATCCTACCTATACTCCTACTATACCTATATTACTTAACAAAAATATTACGAAAATAAATTTTTATCTTTACTTACATAATTTTATCAAAAATAAAAAAAATAATAACTTTCTTTCATAATGGCTAATATAATATAGAGATTATCTTTTGATTGACAAAAATTTCCAATAAAATAAATTCATCGTTAATCTGTAATAGTTCATCAAATGCTTACAAAAAAACTAGTTCAATACTCTGAATCAGGGGTGTCAAACTCGCGGCCCTGCCGGTTTATCTGCACACAATAATACATGATAAAATATCTAAATTTTTCTAGCAAAATAGGAAAGATAGTAGCAGAGATTGGGATGTCAAATGCCAGCGGTAAACATTAAATTTGTCTTATTTTTTTGTTCATGTTTGTTCTAATGCATAATTCGAAATAAAATTATGTTTCAATAAACAATAATTTTTTTTGCGGCCCACCTACAGTTAAACCTTGTTTGTTTGGCCCAAGTCAGCTTTTAAGTTTGATACCCTTGTTCTAAATAGCTTATTATAATTTTCCCAATCATTCAAAGAATGATTGGAAAAGTTATGAAAAATTTCATAATGAAACAATTCTGAAAATAAATAAATCAAAAAGACGAGCAACAGGAGTCAATCACACATATTAACTTTAATGTACTTAAAAACTTATTTTTTTAAAGAACTTTTTAAGAATAATTGTTCAATAAGTCTTTTTTCTGTGCCTTTAATTTGAAATAACATTTACATTATCAGTTTTAAAATAATTTTGTAAGAAATATAAAAACATTGTTTATAATGTTAAATACAATCTTCTTGACCTCTAGCCGAATTTGTAAATAAGTGATCTAATTCGGTCAAATAATTTTAATAGCTGGAAAATTATTTTAAGTTTAATTATGAGTACATTTAAATTGTTTAGTATTGTTTATAGATAGAAAGTTCGGATCATTTCGATTCTTCATAAATTACGCCTTATTTTAAGAAACATAAACCGGAAAATAATTCGGTCAAACTGAATGGGTCACAAAGAAAAAAAGAATCATATCTCACATTAAAATTTCTTTTTTTCCTAAATAACAAATATCTCAATTTCCTATCGAAAAACATTCGCGATTTTACAATTTATAACCCTCGTACAGTTCACAATCCTACATTATATGTTTGCAAATGACAATAAAATTAGAGTTAAAAAGAAATGTCATGTTCCATTTTAAATGGAAATGTGTTCTTTGAACTTCATTAAAATGCATTCTTTAACTTCCTCATAGCATTAACTATTCTAAACTATTATTAAATCAATATTTTTATGTATGCAAATTATTATTGCTGCTGTATTGAGAATATTTAATTTGAAACTGCATAAAGTAGCAAAAAATTCAAGTTGCGCATACTTCGCGAGCTTTTGAGCGGTACAAGCGTTGGTGCATTACTGATTATTCAAACTTATTTCTGAATATATTCATTCAATCTTTAAAAACCATTCATGCAGGGAAAAGAGTCAAGGAGAAAAAGTTTAAGCTAAAATTAAATGTTAAATATTAATTTATTTCCTTGTGTTAACTTTTCTTCGTCCGTCAACTTGTTAGGGAAATGGCATTTAATTATAGATTTTTTTCAGTAAATTTTTATTTATTTTTAACGTTTTCTTTTGTGTCTCCGAACAGTAACAAGCATATTCGAAAAATATTTTGTTAGCTAACAAGGGTAATAGTGCCTTAACTATTAATTTTCAATAAATTGGTCAGCTCATCACTTTCCAAAATTTTAGTGTAAGAATTTCTTCCTCTAAGATATATATATAATGGACAAAGACCACACCACTAAAAAAGTCTTTAATGCCCAACCAATTGGCACACGAAGAAAGGGTAGGCTAAATCTTCGATGGGTTTATGTCCTAGAAAAAGATATCCTAGTTCTGAGAACTAAAAATTGGAGACACTAGCAGGAAGATGGCTAGCCTGGAAAAGGCTTCTTGAGAAGGCCAAAGCCCACCCTGGGCTGTCGAGACACTGAGGAAGGAAGGAAGGAAGAAATATATATAATCATACACTAAATTGCTAAAATCTAATAGAAGTAAAGCAAGAAATAGAAATATAATAAAACAGTAAGAGTCGAGCTAGCTACGAAAGTATAGTATCAAACTCTTAGCCATAGAAACCAAGATTGTAGGGATAAACACAGTTTTAAGGCCAGATAACCCTCCCCTATAACTGGCCTGAGAGGAAGAAAAAATAGTGTAAGAATAAGTTTCTAAGAATACTATAAGATTATAAACACGTAACACTAAACTTTTAATGATAAAAATACCGTAAGATAGTTTCCAATGTCAAATGCCACGTAAAAACATTAACCTAAAAACCTTTTCCAGGAATACAAAGGTCTAATTCAATAAAGTAAATATTTAACAACATGGGAAAAAGGAAGCATTCCTTACCACTTGAAAACAGTATCGTACTTATGGAAAAATTGATAAAATACTTAAAAACGAATTATAATCATGGCTAAAAAAAACATGAAAACCAAAAAAAAAATGTTTAAAAAATTAATTGTAAGTAAAAGTAGACCTAAAATTATTTATATATCAGATGTCCAATTTTACAAAACTTACATAAAACAATTCAATACGTTGTGGCTCTAAATTCATAAACACATAAAATTATAATCTCTTAAAAATACTCAAATATAAATTAATGGAAAAATTAGCTCAATTGAATTTAATTTAGTTCTTTTTAAGCTAAAAAATGTATTAAGAATGATGGATCAAATTCGATAGTTATTCTCTAAACTTTCCTCGACGGAATTCAAAATATAAGTATAATAAAACGAAATTCTCAGTTAAGCAAAAATATCTTAAGTACTGTAAATTATACTTCAAATGCAAACACACACACATAAACATAGAAAATAAACTTAAAATTTTAGTTTGGAGTCACACTGAAAGCTACTTGGAATTTTATTAGATTTGAAAAAAAAAGTTAACATTTTAATACTAATAAAACACTTAAGTTAACGGTAATTTGATTGCCTCAAAAAACCATTCTTTATACGTTGGGTTCATCTTAGAATACTATAGTGTTATTTCAAACCTGCATTATATGATACTAGCTATTATGCGCAGAAGCATGCAGAAAATGTTTCTTAAGGTTTTTATTTTATTTTATTTTTTACTTAGGTGGAGTGAACTTGTAAGGTATTTCTTTACAATTTATAACTTCTTTAATTAACAAAAGATTTGTATTATTACAAAGATTTTTGAAGTATTTAAATTATATATTTATGATTCTTCTGGGCTTCTCGAGATAATAAATATTCATTACCCAATCCATTTATGTTTATCGTGATATTTTCTGCTACTCACACAATTACCTTATATATATTCTCTTATAAATTTTACATTTTATTATACTATAAATAACATCACATTGGATGTCATTTTTTTTCATCAATTTCGACTACTCGGTAAGGTCTAAAGCGAGTTTGTTTTTTTAACTGGAATGTGGCTTTTTTTTATTTGTGTGTATAGTGTTGTATGAAAAGTGCATTTCGTATTCGTATTTTATTCCTTTTTATACCATATTTTATTTTGATCCACTTGAGTTTGTTTTTACCAATTTATGGTTGTAATTATTGTCTTGAAATCTGATGCTTAAATGAATTATTGGATCGATTCTATTTGTCATAAAATGAATGTTTTTAATCGTGTGAATTACATGATATACAAATTTAGTACAAATCGATTATAATTTTTAGTTTCGCTAATTCTAATTTATGTTCAAGAGATAATTTATAATTTCCTTTATTATCACCATTAGTGTCATAACCAACTTCGATAGCTGTACCGAATTCTTCTGAATGTGGATATGGTTTGTGGGTAAAAAAATTTAAGAAAATTTACTAAATACTTGATCAAATATGAATTGGTTAGTCTCTTTTCTTCTTTTTCATTTTCATTTATAAAATCATGATGATATGTAAATACAAGTATGATATGCAAATCCAATGTGAATAACAAACTCCCCAATTTAAAAAATATCGAGATATTACGGACTTTCTTCGCAACTATAACCTTGTTTTCAGAGATACGAATATCAGACTACGAATCCTCCTCAGGATCGCTCTGAGCTGTAATAGGATAATTCACATATTTTATTACTTCTCTTGATTGTATGGCGCAACTTTATATTCACAGTCTAATTAATTTCGTCCGTTAGGGAGATATAAAGACAAAAAATGTATACTATTTTGCTAGTTCGAGATCCCTGAACATGTAGTGGAGACAATTAAAAGAATTTCTAGTAAATACCGAAAAACCGGCATTTAAGCTTGTGAATACCGGTATTACAAAATTGTATAAATGGCTAAAAATACTGGTATTCGGTATCCCGGTAGTGGAACTCTAACTTTTTTGTGTGTGTGTGTGTGTGTGTGTGTGTGTGTGTGTGTGTGTGTGTGTGTGTGTGTGTGTGTGTGTGTGTGTGTGTGTGTATATATGTGTGTGTGTGTGTGTGTGTGTGTGTGTGTGTGTGAAGACGAACTTTTTAGCCTATCGGCACCGTCCGGTTGCTTGGCCTCCCTGATCGCCTGATTTATCTCCTCTGGATTCTTTTCTCTGGGGTGCCATGAAAAGCCTTGTGTACTACTCGCTCGTCAATTCTAAAATGGAGCTGATGGCACGAATATCCATCTCTGCTGCTACCATCCGTAAAACATCCAGTATTTTCGAAAATGTCCGCCAATCCATGTCACGTCGGTGTCGTGCGTGCATACATGCTAATGGCAACAATTTCAAGCACCTTCTGTGATGCTTGAATGTCATACTTTTAATTCATTAAAGGAGTTTTTTTTTGTAATAAAGCGCTTTACAGTACATTCTGTAGTGTAGCCTTACTGTCTTTGTGTCTCCTTATCTCTTTAGTGTTACTTTCCCATGCTTTCCAATGTAATTATGGCTCCTAAGGATATTCTCTGCCTCCCTCTTCTACACATTATTCGGGGACACCCTGTGTGTGTGTGTGTGTGTGTGTGTGTGTGTGTGTGTGTGTGTGTGTGTGTGTGTGTGTGTGTGTGTGTGTGTGTGTGTGTGTGTGTGTGTGTGTGTGTGTGTGTGTGTGTGTGTGTGTGTGTGTGTGTGTGTGTGTGTGTGTGTGTGTGTGTGTGTGTGTGTGTGTGTGTGTGTGTGTGTGTTTCCAAACTTTTCTTAGCTATGAATTTATAAAGGTTTGGATAATAGAGGCTAACTTACTTTCTTGAGTTCCTCAATTTTAAAAATTTTTAATAAGAAGTTTATTTTTTTAATTAGGATAAAATACAGAATATGTATTAACTACTTATACACACACATATATATATGCTTACATATATATATACTATATCTACAAATTCAAGACTCATTTGCATGGGAAATCACTAAGAAAGTTCTTTCAGTTTATTTCAGCATAGACTCAAATTCTCAAATGCCATGATATGGAAGTCTGATGAATAACTGTCTTCCTTACGTATTATTCATTTCCTTGTCATCTGGCAAAAGTGCAGAATCGAATGGCTATAGTCAATAGCTTATTGTATTGCTAATGATGGGCTTTCTCATTAGATTGGACCAAAATACTTACATTCTTAAATTTGTTTTTGCTCTTTCAAAAAACATATAGAACTTACTTCCTCCAAAATTATTTGTTAAAAAAAGAAACTTAAGCAAACTGTAAATTACATTTAGAAAAACACATATATGGATATCAAACTATCATTATTTGAATAGGACGTCAACGATAGCTTCAATTAGTAGTCCAAGGTGAAATCAAACTGCATTTCCTTGTATAGTAAACATACTTAACCTGGAAGATCCGTTCTAGCATGACTTATACTCTACATTTAAATTGGAGTGTTTAGGTAGCGATAAAATAGACGAGATTGATGTAAAGGTTTTGACCTCGGATCAAGATTCCTTTTTTATGAGATTGAAGATTGTTCAGAATAAGTGGACAAAAAATAGGTTAAAACAAAAGGAAAAGAAAGTAAAAAATGTCTGAACAGAATGAAGACGTTTTAGGGGCTTGGAAAAATTTTAATTCCCGGAGCATGTTCTACCTTAGAGACTTTAATCCGTACTTTAGGTTATAGAATAAAAGAGTTATTGAAACTAAGAGGTAATAAAAAATAATGTCTTTAATATTCTCCTCACGAAATGTGTGTCTCGCTCAATTTTTCCTAAAAGTTAGGATTCGATGAAACTCTAATAGCTTGAAATTTTATTATAAAACGTTTTAAGTAAAATATAGTTACATGTACTTGTTATGTTGTTTAACCCGACATTACTCGTGCTAAAAAACCGAACTGAATTTCACGCGCAGGGTACCTTATATCCAAGGGTGTTTATATTCTATTGTTTTCATTGAATTTGTATACAAAGATGAAAAAGGAAAAAAAATAAGAAATACAATATGTTTATTACACGTTTCACACGTAAATTTAGTTTTTCTGTTCTTTTTATTAAGGCATGCAATACAATGTTTATACACTCCTTTAGCCTTCGTTACGAGTGAGTGCGATGTTTTCATTGGATCTTAATTTTTTTAAAAATTTAGCAGAAGCATTGCTTACTGATTTCTACATTCTTCTGTAAATTGAATTCCAATTATTTCAGAAATCAGCGTCTAGCTCGATGTTTAGTAGGTGGTTTCAGAGTACTTAACAGATTAATTTGCCCATTTATCACCGTGATGTTCAATAACATAGAAATATTGTCATAGGCTAGCAATTACATGATCTAGCCATTGAATATTACGTGGTCATTTTACTAACAACGATAATTTTTCCCTCAGTTTAATTATGGAAAAATATTTTTTTCAGATTTCAACCAAACTTGATTGGACTATAGATGAATCTATTGTACCAACGCTATGTATTGTTGAAAGTAGAAGACAATTCCAATTTTTCTTGAGTGTATATAAAAAAAATTGTTGCATCATTTCAAAACCAACCATACAGGAGTACACTTCTCTATTCTTTAAATTCAAAAAATTTTGAATTTTTTTTATGTAATTTTTTTCTTATTGTTCCACAGGAATAGTTATTTTCTTTTCAAAAACTCATCTGAAAGTGAAAAAGTTGTATATTAGTCGTCTTTTAAAATTCCATTCTTACAAAATCTTTCTTTGTCTCTCCCTATAAAGCATTTATTTTCAAGAGTGTCTTCCTCTTCTAAATTTGGATCGATTTCAGTAGAGGAATCATACTTACTATGATACTCTTCATTATTTGATTCTTCCTCGTCATCATCGCAAAGAAACTTTCTTCATCAGAAAATACTGTAGTACTATGTACATTAAATATTGTATCTATCAAATTATTTAAAAGTCGCCTTTATTCATCATAACGACAATAATGTGCTATAACTGAAGAAACATTTTAAAGCATGTTTATGTATTCAGAACTGTAACAGCAATTCACGGGCAGGGTATGACATACCCGAAGAGGCGGTATTCAAAAATGTATATTCAGAATTCACCTACAAGCTAAAACCCTCCAAGGGATATGATTATCAGCTACACGAGGAACTATCCATTTTCCAAAAAAAGTTTAGAAGGAGCATTGAAAAAAGTTAGACAGTGTGTATGACATACCCTTCGCGTAGACTGCCGGGTTAACAAGAATTCATTTATTATAGTAAAGTATTTATTTAAATGATTAATTAAAACTGAATACGTAGTGAATTAGTTCATATATATATATATAATCATTTACTAATTAATACTATTCGCCTGATCATAAAAAGTATGTGTATTATGTTACAAATTCGAGTGTATCGTTTAATTTTAATTTTTTTGAAAAATTAAAAATAAAAAAGGAAATAAATAACGTAAATTAAAAATTAAATGCAGTTTTCTCTCTCTTTTATTCAAAGTAATTATCTTTAATTTTTTTTAAGATTAGTGTGTTTTAAAAAATCCCAATAATATGAATAATTTACAAATCTCTTTTCGCACAGTAACATATTACATGAAAAAAAAAAACTTTGAAATCCACTACAGATAATATAGAATAGTGATCAGAGAAAAATGTAATAGATGTTAATTAAATAAAAGTTTGTTAGTATTTAATCTTTTATAAATCTTACATGACATTTTATAAATTTAGTTGAAACAAGCAAAAAATAAATAAATAGAATGTTATGAAATAAATCTTATAAAATGTTTTTCTAAGTTCAAGATAATCGTTAAAATTTGGATGAATTTTCCTTATTTCAAAATGTTTTTACAGTATAAAAATTGTCTTTGTCGAAATAATACTTCAAAGCAAATATTTTTGAATAATATTAAATTTAACGAAATGGGAATTGTTATAGTAGTATTTTAAAATTCCTTTTCTTCAATCTCATAAAATTCTCATAAAATTCTTTTCCCCAAAATAACATTGGAAAAGTAATTAAATGAAAGAATCTATGCAATTATGAGATAACGTACTATGTGAACTAAATACTATACACTTTAATTTGCATTAGAGCATCTATAAATTCAATAAATGTACGTTTATTCCTAATTTGTGAAAAATATCCTCCGAAGTTACGATTTGCATTAAAAAATATATATATATATTTGTTTTATACCTTACACCTACAGCTAATTCTTGTATGTGTGTGTGTGTGTAAGAATTTAACTTTAATTATTTCTTACAATTTGGATAAACATAAGATTTTGAAATGTGTGTATATTTTGCAGCGAAAAATATTTCCCTAAAAATAGGCATCTCTGTCTATTCTTAATTCTGCTTCTAATGCTTAAGATCTACTGTAGAAATCTTCTCTTCGAAGGTTAATGCTTGTCAAATGTTCAAAATAAGATTTGTAAGAAAAAAATAATTCTGAAAAAGGCAGAAAAATCATTGCTACTCTTAAAAGTGAAACTTTTAATAAAAAAAATGGTGAGATTTTAAAATGCATCACTAACAAAATGCTATTAATGTATTCCATCGAAATTGTGAAGCAATGGTATTAAAACTTGTGATTGGTGAAATACAATATTTTTGATTCTTGATGTATTTTTATCACATCATTAATTGAAAAAATAAAAATTTCCTACTTTTTAAACATATACGCAACACCTTAAACTAAGTACCGTAATTAATTACTGCTACAATTGGTAGAAATATTTCAGTTAAACAGTAAGTCACTTTTGCTATGTATATTACGATGTATTAAAACCAAAGAAAATATAAACAAATCAGTTGATTTATCCGTCAAAGTCATCTCAACCTGGTTTATGAAAAAATAATGCCTTTTGCGAAACTGATCTTAAGTACCAAAAAAGTAGAAAAAGAAAAAGTAATCGTTATTTTTCTTATCTTCAAAATAACAAAAAAATAATTCCATTCGAAACTAAAGATTTACCTTTAAAAAACTGATTCTGAAAACTGAAACAATTTTTCATTCCATTTCCACTGTTTTTTTTTAACAACTCTTCTTCATAATTGGAAAAAGGGAAGATTCCCTTTCAAATTAGGGGGAAAGAATAATTATCTTTGCTCAGACAGAAGGTCGGTAAAAGCAAGACCAGGGAAAAGATTTACACGAACCGACCTTAGTGCAAGCAAGAACGCCCACAGATCACATTGTTCACAGTTCTTCACTTCACTACAAAGAAAGGTTATCGCTGGATTCTTCACTGTGGGATGCAAGAAAACTTTAAAAGGGTTCAAATGCAATAGTTTAACAAATGAAAGGTGCAAAAGTTCAAGCAGCTAAAGATCTTCTGGTGGGAATTTATTAAAAAAAAGGTCGACTTTAGTCAGCTTCAATGAGCTTGCGTTAGGCTTAAGGGGAATACACAAAAGAGCTAAGAAGTGTGAAGAGATGGTCTCCTGTTCACGAAAGTGTTCTCCTTAATGTTAGATTCCGGTCTTCTTTTATGTAGAATGAGATGAGATATCTTCAGAGATGAAATCTTTTGATTTTTAGAGATGGAAGAGATTTCTGCCCAGCGACTTTTCTGATTACCGGCTTCGGATTGATAGAAAGGACTAATTGGCATGCTTCTGACGTCTTATAAAAAAACGAAATAAGAAAATGGTTTATCAAAAATTAAAAATCATGGAATTGAAATAAGTTTTTAAAATGACTAGATTTTAATTAAAATTAGATCAATGATTTTTAAATATTATATATGTTTCCATTTTATATAAAGGAAACAAGAAAGGATACTCTTTTTAAATGTTAAGGCGATTAAGAACATGTAGTTAACAATTTTTAGAATTAATTCCAATATAAATTGATAATATCTAAAATATTTGCTTTTTTTTTAAGTGTAAAAAGTTAAATTAATACTCGAGACTCAGTGCTGAATATTTGACCCTATATAAAATAATTAACAAACAAATAGCACGATGATGGACATAATCGACAGTTTGCAGTCGGATCTCATCATTCCAGCGACTTTCTCGTTAAGCATGATAGCATAAAACGCACTGTTGCACATTACATCTGAAGAGGCTCATGATGTCGTGTCGTAATATACTGTACCACTCAATAAATCTTTCTATCGTTTTTGACTCTAATTCAAAATTACAAAGTGAAATTAATGGACTTAATGTTCCAGGGAGCGAAAGTAGGCAACTGAAAACATTCAATACGCTAGCAAAGGAAGTTTTAGAGATTTGAAAATATCCCGGACTTTTTTTTTTTTTTAAATAATATGAGTTTTGACATACCGTAAAATCCGGCGTATAACGCGCACCGGTGTATAACGCGCACCTATACTTTCAAGCTAATTTTTTCAATTTTTAGGTATATTCGCCGTATAACGCGCACCCCCTTTTTAACGAAGAAATATGAAGTATTAATATGCATTGTTTTTATGTTTTGAAGTATTTTATTCGAGGTATTATCCCAGACTTTGGGAAAAAATAGTATACTTCTAGAATTACAACCGTTTTTGTTCATAAGGCAAGTCGTTTCTTTTAAATATACAGTGTTTCGATACACATCTAGAAATAAATTTTTTTATGCTCATCCTTTTTGTTATTTTTAAAGCTATCGTTTTTATACCCGGCGTATAACACGCACCCTTAATTTTCGATCTTATTTTTTGTGTTCAAAGTGCGCGTTATACGCCGGATTTTACGGTAAATACTCTAGAAATATTTTCTTATTTCATAAAAATAAGGGAAAACATGGGCAGTAAATATAAGATTTTAAATTTTTTATGAAAATAAATTTCTATGATTCTTGATGAACCCAATCAGGAATATTTGGAAAAACTTTTTTGAATACTATGTTAAATTCAGTTTTTTTCAAATAAGTGATGACTGAGTTAAATAGAATATGCACATGAGTTTAATTACAGCAGTTCACTTTGTGACGGCTCTATCCACGATCTTTTTACTAACTGTTATCTTGGGGAATTTTTGGGCCTTAAAAATTATTTAGAAAAAAATTATTATAGAAAGCTTCCTCCTAAGAAGAGAGAAGAACGTGAACATGCAGATTAAGACTGCTATATTAAGTTCAGGCTTTCAGGTTTGAGGAGAGAGATAGGGTAGGCTACTAGCGGAGCACAGTGATTAATCAGATTTAAAGTGTGACGCAGATATTTAGTAATTGATAATTATTAAAATTAAGGTGACGATCTGTCACTTAAGCTTTGATCTATATTAGATAGCTTGGAAGTTAGAGAAATTGAATTGAAGTGAGTGGTACTAGTAATTAAAGTCTTCTTATACCTCGCGTGCCTCGTTAATTGTTTCATATGAATTAATTGGGTGCATCTCTTAACTTTGGTTAATCGAACTTGTGTTGTGGTTTGTGCTGTAAATAAGTCTAATGATTTTGAATATGACTAGTCTTCCTTCCCTTTCTCTCGCACCTTTAGGCGCGGAGGCACACAAGATCCTTACAACTTACAAACACTTCGCTACCAGAAAACATAGTCTCTTAAACTTCTAGATTAAAAATTTTAATTATTTCTTTAAATATGAATAACAAATTAACTAACGAATCTTAAACGACAATATGAGCAATCGTTTTTTCTACGTTAGTAATATTTTTTCACGTGATACTTTTTTTTA
>BMAV01010703.1:89630-113084 GCA_019973955.1 Trichonephila inaurata madagascariensis | reverse complement strand
TAAAGGATTATAACTTCTAGAAAATTAACGACCATAAACGAACATTTAAAGTGGTACTTTAGTATTATTCTCTCGTATTAACACACCTATTTACATTTTGTAAAGTCAGTGTTTCAACAGATATTTTCATTTAAATTCCACTGACTCATAATTCTTTCAGGGTATAATAAATATACATTCTAAAAACCTTAAAACATCATGTTTCAAAACAAGTTTGATATTAGCCAATAAGAACTATTGAGATTTAAAAAATTTTTTATCGCTTTGTATTTATCTCATTGCTTTCCAGATACGAATTTGAAATTCTTAAGAAGAAATATGAGCTCCAAACAAAATTAGTTAATATATTTTTACTATAAAGAGTAGTATAACTTTAATATAAACATTTTAAAATTAAATAATTTCCGTATCACACAGTTTGACGCTGATAATGCAGTCGTGGGACGAAACATAAAAAGAACTTCAGTGTTCCATTTCAAGCCTACAACTGAATCCAAAAACTGTAACACATAAAATCAAAGAAAATAAACCAGATACACACACATATATATCTGAAAATTACATAACATTTAAATTTTCTGATCCGTTTTTATTTTCGCAAATACATTGATTGGTATTTTGTGTGTGTGTGAAAGCGAACACAACTCTAATAAAATAACTCAAATCAAAATATTCCCTTACAAAAATTGATGTCCACCAATAAATAATGTGGGATAGTTATACAAATACAGATTTGCTTACTGGAAATAAGACAAATTATGATGTTTCATACTGTTATGAAAAGACTGATAATTGTTTAAATGTCGTTTTGAGACACAAATGCATTACATAATTTCCTATCATTCTCGTCAATAAAGAAAAAACATTAAGAGCAAAAACAATTCTTTCATTATGATTTAGTAATTGTATCCGTTTGTTGAAAGACTTTCATTTGAAACTCATTAAGTTTTTGGTGTAAATATTTTTTTCAGTCATCTTTCAGCGCTTCATCTTTAAGTCGAAGTTTTTTCCCGATTTCGTATAGAATAAATTTCCTATTTGATGCTTGGGTGAGTAAAAATTGCTGCTAATTTACATAGCTAGCTGGTTTAGTGCTATTTGTGCACAGTTCCGCTCAAATTATATCGTTTATAACATCAAAAACATCTCAATTCCTTTCAACGGTAATATACTCTGCCTTTCTTATACCGTAAAAATATCCTTGGATTCCATTTTTAGAATAGCTTTATATTATTAGATTCATGATTTATTCCTTGACATAGTCATTTGAAATTGAGGAATATTTTAGGATACAGTAAGACCCCGCTTAACGCTGTTTCGGTTTAGCGCTCTTTTATTTCAACCCGGGGATTCCCCGAAATTTGCTCGCAGCGCTACAGGGATTCCCCGAAATTGTAGGTTTCAAAATATGTACATAACATATCCGAAACAGTGTAGTTGTGTTTCTTGTTTGGTGCGGTGCTGTACGGGTGCATTTTTATCATTTGAAACATTTGTTGACATTATTGTAAGCATAAATTTATATGTAATACTATATCGATTAATACAGTGACAAATATTATGATCTTCAGTTTTTATCATGGGTGATAATGAAAAACAAGAAAGAAAGCAACCAAAAAAAGCGTTTCATTGGAAACTAAAATGCAATTGATTAGAAGATTAGATTCTGGTGAACGTCAATCTCAAATTAGTGCTGCATTGAATTTGGCAACTTCAACAAGATGCCTTCTTGACAAAAAAAGCAGAAGATTGGAAACACAGAATAGACTGAATGATCTGACTGACTTAGAATTTTATTTGTTTTTACATGTATATATTCGTTTATATTGTTTTTATTTTTGTAAGAAATAAAGGTTTGGTTTTATTTTTATTTAAAAAAACATAATTATTAAATTTAATACCTAACCAATTTTCTATCCATCTTCCCCTAACCCCATTATTTACATGTTAAGATAGCCTCGTTTAGCGCTGTTTCGCATTACGCTCTACTTTGATGGAACGTATCCCCCGCGTTAAGCGGGGTCTTACTGTATTTTCATGTAAAACTGGTAGAATAATTCACAAAAAAATTACCTTTTCATTGCTTTAAAGTGAAATATATCTAACGTTATTTATCCATTAAAATGAAAAATAAACCGGTTTTTAAAATATTGAGAGAAGTTTAAAGAGGGTTTAAAACGTTGCATGAAGTTTATTTTAGCAATTTTTGAATACAAAGGATGTGTGTATATTAAAGAAAAACATTCCAGCATTTAAGGATTTAAAAACAAATAAATATAAGCATTCTTAAAAAGCGTTGTTGTTTCTTATGCCACCTGATCTCGACTGCAGCAGATTCAGCCCCATGAAATTCATCATGGCAAGGGGCTAGATGTACGCCTGTGGTTGGCTGTAGCCTTGAGCACCATACAGGTAACAGCACTATTTAGCTCGGTTCCACCCCAATTTTGAGGGGGAACCCCCCGGGGGAGGGTAAGGGGCCTCCCATTTCTCTTCCCCTTCCACCAACCTCACGAGAGGACGCGGCACGATGGCTATTTAGAGTACCCCCATGCCTCGAAGGCACTATACATTTACAAGTATCCATACTTTCTCCGGAATTCGAACCCAGGCCCTACAGCACAGCAATCAGCGTCGCTAACCACTATACCGGATGGGCGACTTGAAGAATGTTTAATGTTTGTACGTATTTAATAGAAATAGTTGGCGAATGAATTTAAAAGATGCAGTAAGTGTTCGAAGCAAATATGCACGATTATAAATATTTCTGCAATTATAATCTGAAAAAGTAATATATATATAAAAAAAAATTAAGTCAACTCCTACTTAGGTCAACAAAGAAAATTTTTATTTTATAGTTACTTTTTATTAAATAGTTACAATTAGTATAAATATGTATATACATATGACAGAATCACAATATTAGGTGATGAAATAGAAAGTAATTTTCCTTGCAGTTTTCAATTCCTCTATATAGGGTGTTGGATTATTTTTTGCTTTGTTTTTGTGTTACTGTTTATTCATTAATTAAATTTAATTATTCTAATAAAATATTATAGTAAAAAGGAAAGCGCATTCTCTGATATCAGACTATGCCAGGTGGTGGGATTCGAACCCGCGATCTGTTGATTAGCTAATGCACTATCCATTGCGCTACAGGGACACAAATAACGATTCTCCTGTCTATATACGCTGTTGGACTACTATTTTTGTTGGTTACTATTTATTCATTTCTTAATTTAATTAATGAATTAAAATATTTGAAAAAACTGTATTATCATCAAATGTCATTCCCTACAAATTTTTAAAAAAAGTATTTGTATTTGAATGGATCAATAGAAAGTACATTATTAACAATTGAAAATTTGAGCAATATATATATAAATATATAGTAATATAAAATAAAAGTGAAGAAGTACTAGAACCTACAGTGTATATATATAGGGAGAAAGTGAACTAATAGTAGGAATTGACAAAATAATAATATAAGATAATAAGTATTCCATTTACATTTCGCATTGAAATTTTTGTGTGTAGTTTAAAAACTACAATGTGTGTGTGATAAGGATTTTAAGTGTGTTTTTGCTTTATTTTGCTACATTTTTCTTATAAATGTGAATTTTATTCTAAATATGCAGAAACTCATAGCTACAAAAGATATTAGCTGTTTCTAAGAGTAAAATATTCGCTTCATAATTCCTCAATTTTCTTTTCGTTCTCGCAAAAAACTTTAATTACAGCCGCTAGTTGTTCATTTGAGTCACGAGAATAATGAAATCTAAAATCAAATAAAGTATTATAAGAAGTATTTTTATACATTTTTATGTATTTTTTAAAAGCCAAAATATTTCCTTCGAAAAATGAAATCGTAATTGAATACGTTTTCAGGAAATAAAAACAAAAAAATTTTTTTACAGAATATTCTAACAGAGCTAGTTATGATCTGTTTTATAGTCGTGTAACGGATAAAAATGTTAAAAATAAGTGTATTTCTTAAATTTTGCTATAATTGTTAATACTATTCTATTGTTAACTTTTAAAATTATATTTTTTAATTTCTAAAATTATACTTGTAGATCTGTGCGGAAAAGAATTTCTTCGTAGCTTTTCTGCTTTACCGAATTGGCAACAGTCCATAATGTTGACATTGACTAACTTGTAACGTTTTTATATACTGAAGCGGCAGTTAGGCCTCTGATGAATAAAAGTGATTTAAATAACTTTTCAAGCCATTCTAACACTCTTTAACCATTAAGAACCCCAACAGATATTTCAATAACTTTTCGAATAATAAAATTAAAATAAAAAAACTTATCAAACCTCAAATTAGTTGCAACCATAAATGAGCGTTTCTGAAATTGTGGGGCGCGTCCCTCTTAGGGGCCGTGATAACTGTACGAGGGGGGCGCGAGCATATTGAAAAGTCGTAAGCAAAAGATTTTTTAAAAAAGAATTATTAATTTACTGAAAGTAGACAAACAAAATACATAAATAAAAATAAAATACACATTTACACTGATATAATAAGCTTATAAATGTATCATTACTGCACACTATGTATTTCATAATTAATTTAACAAAATACTATAAGAACAAGTTTAATAGTTACCAGTGAACCCAATTTTGTTATATATAAAATTATATTCAAAATTTAACATTTATCTTGATAATTTATGCGGTTTATTATTAATTTCTCAACTGCTGATAAAAAGTTACGCGATTCGCTCCTCAATGCCAACGTTTTCCACGTAGGCAAGCGTATATGTTTGTATTGGGGGGAGAAGAGGAAAGAAATAAATAAGCAAATCCTCTGAAATAATTAAATCCTTCGTAAACACTGTCAAAGTCCTTTTATTGCTTTCTAAAACCTTCGGAATAATTTTATGGATAGCAAAGCACGTTTATATACGTCAGTGGCACTTACGAGGTTAAAGTCCTATAGTTCTTAAGTGTCAAAGTGCAGTATTATTGAACTCAATATATTGTTATTGTAAGAAAGGGGGTGCGATGAAAATTATGAGTGAATATTGGGTCGCGAAAGTTTGAGAAGCACTGCCTTAAGTTAATGTTTTGTTGTATAAACCAACTTAAAACTCTAAAAATCCATAACTTCAACTCTGCTTGTTAAAATAATACACTTTTTTCTTTTCTTTTTTTCTCAAATCCAGTCTTTGACACGGAGAAGGATATCAAAATCTTTTTCCCTCAACTTCAACCTAATTTTTGAAAATATATTTCTTTATTAAAAAATATACAACCGTATATTCGAATTATTCACTTAAAAACAATGACGTGAAAAACGAAGGTCAATAATTCCTGAATCATAGACCATAATAAGAGAGATAAACCAATTATATTAGAACTCTGTGTTACACATCGCAATGGAGCAATCGAAAATTTTAGAAAACAAGGTCTACCCTCGAAGAAGGTATATTTTTATTTACTTCAGACGTGTTAGACACTTGATCTATAAACATCTCTTACGGAAACAAAGACGGCGTAATTTACCTTTTTTTAGACACTGGAGAGAATTATTTCAATGATGGATATCATTTATCAAGAAATTACTGTGGGTAAGTTCTGAAATATTTTATGCAATGAATTATTAAAAAAGAATTACAGTCGAACCTCTATATTGCGAATTTTTCTATATAGTGAACTTTGTCCTGGAACCAAGAACCTTTCACAAATTTCTTCGTAAAATAAGCTCCCAATAGAGTGTGTACCAAAAGTGTAATAAACTTTTTCTCTGGTGAGAGAGAGATTCATTGTTTTTTCTCCTATTTTTGAAGTATGTCTGGACATTTCAAGATGTTCTGTCTTTTAACACATTTTATGGTGGTCATAGATCTTGAACTGGTTTTATTAGGGGCCTAACTCACCGAGAGCAATTGAATTCTGAGCGTTTCAACCAAGAAGTACAATCTTTAACCCCAGTTATCCAGTTCACTGGAAACTTCTTCGATATCCTCTTTCACCTTTATTGGAATTGTCTCGTATTCCCATGTCTTTGAACTAATTTCCATTCATTTGTAGTGTTAATCCGTCGTTCTAGCAACTTCGTTTCTCGTAGCTCGAAAATGTCAAAATGTAAGAGCTTGAGCATCAAAGAAAAAATTTAATTCTTCAGGAAGTGGGTAAAGGGGTGTCAAGAAACTTTTCTCGCAGTTTTTCTTTCTCTCTTTTCTTTTTTGATAGATAAGATATATAAAATAAATATATATTAATTTACAAAAAGGTGAGAATAATTACTTTTTTTTATTATATAGTGTTTATGAATTTAAAATTTGCTTTATGTGGTTTATAAAGAAAATTGAAAGGTAATACGAATTTTCCAAATAACGAACTTTTTTTCGGAATTTAACAACTTCGTTATATAGAGATCCAACTGTATATGTCTTTAAAATAGTAAACAAGGCAATTCGAATCTACATTGAGATACACGATTAATATTGGTTTACGTCTTCTTCATGAGTTAGGGTTAAGGGACAGTATCATTCATTTACACGTTACATTTTGACAAAAATTGAACTTTAAGAAACTGCACGATGTTTTATGGAAATAATCTTTGTGTTAAACCGTTTTTTGAAATATTTTACTATCTGAGAGCTTTATTTTAATATTAAGACTGACATTTTGACACAATCTATTTTATAACTAGGTGGTGAATGCCGATACATCGCTATTAAACAAACCCAATGATTTATTTTTTTTTAAATTTTTCATCTGTTTCTGATTGTTATCTATAGCAGAGTTAAGTGCTAATTTGAGCGCTTCAGCTACTATGTTTTCCATACAGAAGCTCCAACTTCGTGCATTTCCTCTTCTAAGAATATGATGGATTCTGTCGACTACAAACTGGAGTTCAGAGCAATTGAATCGGGACATACTCTCTCCTTTCCAGTCTCTTAGCCATCTTCACCTCGTTCAGACATTTTGCTACGAATGTATAAGTGCGTATACCATTCAAAATTCAGTGTAAGCTGGTATACATAAACTGTAGAAGAAACGTTAAAATAGAATGTCAACTTTATACTAAGAAACAAGTAATATAAAAAAAAAATTAAGTCTCTCAATTCCTAGTTAGATCAACAAAGAAAAATTTTATATTAGCTACTTTTTATTAACTAGTTACAATTAATATAAATATGTATATACATAGGACAGAATCACAACATTAAATGGTAATTAAATTTTATTAATTATCATTAAAGTATCGTATTGTCATCCAAAACAATTTTGTATGCAAAATTTCAGTTCAACTGAATGCTTGAAAGCGTGAGAAAAAAAAATTTTAGAAGTTTTGACCCGTGTCGCTAAAAATGAAACCAACGTGGCTGAATGTGTAATTCTTTAAATAATTAGTTTCAGTCAATTAATTTTAATTAATTATAATTAAATTATCGTATTTTTACCCAAAACAATAGTGTATAGAAAATTTCAGCTCAAATGAGTGCTTTAAAATGTGAGAAAAAAAACCCTTTTCAAGTTTTGATGCAAGTCGCCAAAAATGATGCCAACGTGGCTGTATCTGTTATTCTTTGAATAATTAGTTTTAATCAATTAATTTCCATTAATTACAATTAAATCATTGTATTGTCATCCAAAATAATCATGTATATAAAATTTCAGCTCAATTGAGCGCTTTAAAAGGAAGTTTATTAACGATTAAAAATTCCACCAAGATAAATAATTAAATAGAAAGTGTGAGCTAATAGTGTGTGTGTGTGTAGGAATTGAAAAACCAAACGATATATTTCAAGTAAGTGAGCAATTATTATTGTTACATTCTAAAGCATCACAAGTGCTATTGGTAACAGTCCTTGTAATTTTGAACCTCGTTTAAGTGGTGAGGATTACACCTGAGCTGGCACTTCCTTCTTAAAACTACCCCACCATGCCAACGGGAGTACTTTGAACCACGACAAATTTAACGTGCGTCAGTATTGATCCCATGACACACCAGCCACGAATTCATGACCATGACCACAAGGCTATCGTAGCCATCAGGGCATCTTAAGATCTATTGGAAAGAATGATAGCTAACATTAAAATAATAGAAGACGTCGAGACTCCGCAGATTTAACGAGCTCAAGAAATTACACCTGGCTTCAAGAATGTTCTGTTGAAGTTGGTAGGAATAAATTTTTCAATTTTTCAATATTTTTTTCAATAAATTTTTCAAACTTGAAAATAGAATAGCAACTTTATTAAATCTTAACGGAATCTAATTCTTTTTTTATACCACACGCAAATTCATTTATATGTAAGCCAAACGGCATATTTTAAAACAAATTGAATTTTGAATTACATGAGCAGAACAACCATAAGTGGAAGATAAATAAAAAATTTAAACGGTGAGGCTTTATCAATAGATCTGTATCGGCAAACACCCCAATGATTTAAAGTTGAATAAAAATAAATTCATATAAATTTCAACACGATTACAATGATTTCGCATTGAAAATTATTAACCCAAAAATTAAAAGAGATTATTATTATTTTCATAAAATCGAGAATTGTTTTTATTTGCTGGTTCTGTGGAACGCAATAATAACATGTCCCGCCAAAATGGTGGATGAAAATTCAAATATAATATTTATATTGCTCACGATTGAAGGATTAATAGTTATAATAAATGAAAAATGTAGAAAGTTGTCATCTGAGTGCTATTAATGGTACAATCAACATGTACTAATTACCCATTGTATTCAATTTAACACTTGGCGAACAGAGATTCCATGTCGTAATAACTGGCAATATATTAACGGAATGAAGAATCTGCAAGGGCAAGGTATGAATGCAAATCAATATCGATGAATTGTACGATATACCTGAACTACCTTAACGAAAGCTATTACTATCAACTATACAACGTGATAAAGCATGTTCCATAATCTGTAGTACTTTCCAACATTGCATGGCACTTGGCCGGGTGGGTAGTTACGCTTACAACGATTCTTGAGACATTTGCATTTCACCTCATATTATCGGCAGTGTCGTCATTATGACTTCCACAATGTTCAGCGACGAATTCCGTTACAGTCTTGAAACAAATAATCCTCACATCAGTTGTGAAAGAGACATGTTCCAATTACTTTTATTTTGCAGTGGTATTCATCTGATGTAAAGGTGGTGCTGTTTCTAACAACAGCAGGTTGGCTTTACTTATTTTGAGTACAGCTTTAAAAAATCTAAAATGTGTTGATGACATTCTATGGCCAGTTACGTTATCATTAATGCACATCATCAAAAACCATTTTTCAATACGATAATGCCAAGCCCTATGCCACTCAAATATCTCTGAATTGCCCCTATGCTGTTTTTTTCTCTGCCTTGACCAGCGAGTTCACCAGACCTTCTGTCATCCACACATATAAAAACATATTAGGCTGCTAGATTTGAGAGCCTAAAAAAGTCGCACATCTCTAGCAACAGTTGGGGAAGGCCAAGAAAAATGCATCGCAAAAAGAGAGTACGAATTTTTATCGTTCTTTACTTTAATGAATACTAGCATGCATCACCACCAGGGGGTCTAGTTATAGATATGAACATGAAATGCCTTAGCTATTGATAGGAAAATTGTCTTTGAATTTGTAATCATTTCGTTTTCTGTGTTTGAGATTTACATGCATGCTAATTCAACAAAAACAGTCCTTTTCTTCAAGGTAATTGGTTTTTGTTATTTCTTTATTGCAAAAGAGTTTATACATATGTTGATTATATGTGTTATTTGTGTGTGTTAAAGGAAGTTAAATATATAACAATGCTTTGTTTTTATGTTGGTTTCAAAACAGATTTAAGCGAAGTGAATTTTATATTGATTATTCTCATCTAAAAAATTCTTTGATGAAAATTGTAATTTTATTACCCAAAGGCCTATCACATCAATGAAGCATGAAGTAATTCTTCAACCATGCATAGAAGTTTACTTCCACAAGTTATTACTACTAGTTCTGCATAATTGAAATTTAACTTAGGTTATTTTTAATAGCATTTTAAGTACATGTTACGACGTTTATTTGTAAAAGAATGCACCAGTGAATTAAAAATTGAAAGGATATGTAATGAACAAATGCGACTTTTTTTTAAAAAAAATTTAATGTTTGCACGCAACAAAAATTTGGTAAACCAGAAACCATCAGAAAGAATAATTTATTACAAAATAGATCATAACTATTTTTTGCAAAAGCAACTGCGATATTTTCTGCAATTAATTCAGAAAATGACATTAAAATTGTAATTAAGTATATGGAACTAACTTTAACTAAGAAAAAAAATAAAACAATTTGTAAAGTAATGTAAAATAAAAAAAAAATAGGCTAAGTGTTTAATGTTTTAATGTGTTAATTATTTCTGTGTTTGAATTCGGGATTTGGCAACTTAATTTGTATTTTATATTATCGTTTGATTTTACTCTTTTTACCACGTGATTGTATTCTATTTCTTTGTTTGATTTAAATTGTTCATCATCCGCATTTGACGTGATTATTTTCCGTTTTTCCTTTATTTCCTTTTTCTTGGAATATTATTTAGCAACATATATTACTTCACTGTTATTTACGTAGGTTCTTCATTAAGGTTATCTAAAGAGACATAGTATGATTTAATTGACAAACGCAAGTCAAAAAATCAAGCTTTTTGTAACCTAAGTTATTTTTTATATTATTTCATAAAATTTGAGAGCTTTAAGTAAAAAAAAAACCCAGAGTTTTAATTTTTACGTTCGTTTTTATTAACATTTTAATGGAAAATGTAAACTTCCAACTGATTTATCTCAGAAAAGAAATATAGATTATCTCTTCAATTCAAATACTAAGACTTTTATTTCCATTTTGGCGAATGCTTTGATATTTTTTCTAACCATTGTTATTAATGCATCCTACGAAATTTTGTATGCTTTATATGTATCACACATGAGGAATAAGCGTTTACATCCTTATCAGGTTCAATGAAACCAAAAACTGACTCAAAGGAATTATCACCGTGTAGAATTCTACCATTGGTTTCTGCAGTAGATTGCGGTAAATCCAGATTTTGAGGCAATTACGCTTTTTAAGAGGATAAATGCATCATCTCAAATGAAGACACATTTTCCACCCACTGTCAACATACAAGGTGTGACACAAAAAAATGAGACTAAGTGTGTAACTTGAAAACTGTTTGGGTGACGTCATCCCACGCACCTCCTCCATCCATGTGGGCAGTTTTGTCTTAACCAATCACGCCAGTTGGGGCGAGTGAGTGAGTGAATAACAACGTCACACTGTTTAGCTGCACGAGGGCTTTTGGCGACGGAACACGCGTAATTTTGAACCATAGTCAAATGACGTGGATGGCACCTGAGCTGGCACCCCCTTCTAACTACCACACCATACCAACGGAAAGAAGTTTGAGCTCTCGACAGATTTAACGTGCATCGCTTTCCTACACGACGGGTCCTTAGTGGTACTGGGCTCGAACTCTTGACAAGGCCAGCGACGATCCGATACTTTGACCACTCGGCTACCACGGCCCACGCCATCTGGGAGTACTGTGTCATTGAGTGAACACATGTAACTGCATTCTGCCTGGAAAATATTGAATTAACGTCAAGTATCTTGTGAAACTTAAGAAATAAACCACGAAAACATTTCAAATATTAACCGAAGCTTATGGTGATGCAACTTTGACTCGTGCACATGTGTTTGAATGGCATAAGTTGTTTTCAGGGGGAAGGGACAGTGTGGAAGATGATGAACGTGCTGGGAGCCCAAAGTCAGCTATTACAGACTAAAACATTGCCAAAATTCGTGATATGAGTAAATTCCTACTCATATCAGCGGTCAGACTATTATTCAAACTTTTAGTACTTCAACATCATTCACTAAAAAGACTTCATGAAAAAAATTATGAAAAAAAGTTTCAGAATTAGGGAGTGATTGATGGCTACTGCACCACGATAATGCACCCGCTCACACGGCCCTATGTCTCAAGCAATTTTTCACCAGCAAAAATATTACTGTGATGGGGCATCCTCTTTATTCACCTGACTTGGCCCCATGCGACTTTTTTTTTATTTTCTACAGTCAAATTTTGAACAGGAACCCTTCTTTCCTCAATTGAAGAGGTTCGCGGCAAAAACGGAGAATCTCCTGTGAAGGGCCTTCCCAAAACCTCGCTCCAGAACTGTTACCAGCAATGACAGCACCGAATGCAGAAGTGCGTGAATGCTGAAGAAAACTACTTTGAAGGTGATAATGTCATGGAAAACTGATTCTGTTCGTACAATGTTTTATTGGACTAGTCTTGTTTTGTGTGTGTGTGTGTGTGTGTCACACCTCGTATATGGGCAGATGTAAATCTGCGCGCTACATATTTGCATGATGCTCATCAGCTACATTTTTCTATCAATATATGGGCAAAAATAATCGGGGACCAGCTACTCGGACCTTATCTTCTGCCAGAACCCCTTGATGGGTAATACACTCATGTGTATGCGACTGGTGTTGTCAGACATGATGAAAGGTGTTCCCTCACACACTCGGAGATTAATATGATTCCAGCAAGATGAAGCAATGATCCATTATGTACGAGGCGCGTGAACCTATCTGGATGGAAAATTTCCCAACTGATGGATAAGGCGAGGTGATCCTGTAGTTCGGCCACCAGATCTTCCATGTATCGATTTTTTTTTTTTTTGGAAGGGGGATAGCTGAAGGTTCTTATGCATGAGAGTCCAATTGATTCTGTAGAACTCGCTGTCAGATTTTCAACAGTTACAGATTAAGTATTCAATATGCCTGGTGTCTTTCCCAAAATTCGCCAACCAGCTGTTCGAAGTTGTAATGCCTGCATAGCCACTGCCAGTCATTGTTTTAAACACTTACAGTAATCACATATCATTATATTTGCTTGTGTGTTTTTGCCTCGTATAGCAAACATCACCTTCGGCGCCCTGTAGCACCTTTTGCATTTTAATTCCAAATATGCATTCTTTGATTAAAAAAAAAATGTTAGGGCGGATGTGTAAAATCATAAAAAATCGTATGCTATCATAGAAAATTGTTTGTGTGTGTGTCTTAAAGTTTGCTCGTTTTTTATGAAACACGCTATATATATTAGAGATAAAAAAAATAGATACCATTTGTTCCCTTCAGTTTTATCTACTTGATGGAATACATTTTCCAGACCTGAATAAAATAACATCTGTTTTGTGTTCTATGGGTGAGTAAAAAAGAATTTAAAGAACACACTCGTTTTCGAAGGAGAAACTTCTAAAACGGCACGAAATTTGAAGTAGCTCATTTACGGATTCATTGATGCGCATCTTCAATATAAAATTAACATATTTCATAGAATCACAGTCTGGGTAACGCTACATGATTAGCTATGGGTTTTATAGAACGACTTTTGATATTTTTTTTAGTTGACGTTGTAAGAGAAAAAATCAGTTAAAGTCTGTTTTTTTTTAATTTATTTACATAAGAGATATCCATCAAAAATCTAAAAGTGGTCAATACTCTCTGCAACCAACAGTTTTGAATCCGCGACGTGCAGTATTAATTCTGAGAAATTTCTACTCATCAACGCGAATTTATACCACTATACTTATCGGAATGCAATAAAACACATCTGAAAGGGCAAAAAATTATGAAGTTTTCTGTGGAATGCTATGCATTTTCGTCCGATTTTTAAATATTTGAAAATCCACGAACGAATCATTAAAACAAAAATATAAATGTAATCAAAATCAAAAATGCAACGGAATTTCACAAAAACAACTTCGTGTTTTTTTTCTTTTCTTTTTTTTTTTTTATTTTTTGTTGTTCTTTTGAAACATTACACTTAAATGAATACAACTGTATGTACTTGAGGCAAAAAAGAATGGATATTCTCTGTGGAGTTATCATTTCGTTCGCGAATTCAAAAGGATTGATTCAAGTCTTAAGAAAACAGCTTTAAGTGATACAGCAAATTTTAAAAACGCTAATTCATCTGTTACTTTATAAGAATATAAACCGCATTGCGTTTGCATTAAATCAATATCACACACTAAAAAAAGTATGTTTGCAATAGAAAAACTTCTCTCGGCAATATTTTTTTCTGAATTAAGAGATTACTTTTAAAATAGCGTCTGGTTTCACCTGCGAAATACTTGGACTAATTGCGATTTAACAGTTTTAAATATTAAACCTTTTAATTATAGTCTTCACATGGAAGTTACTAAATGTAAGACAAAATAAAATAAAACTTTGTATTAGTTTAAAATTGTTCTGAAATTAAAATTCCCTGAAAGTGAAAAACGAGGTATGGAGCTACAGAATATGTATATATATTGGATTAACCAACATTTTTCAGAGCCACTTGTAACTTCATCTAACAACCGCAACGGTAAGCAAGACTCCGTGAAAAATAAATTAGTCCAAAAAACCACCTATAAGGGTATTTATGGCGCTGTTGCAGTTTACCAAACCGAGGTATGAAAGCAAAATTAAAATTTATTCTTTCACATGCGATAACTGTGCTACTCATTTAGGCTACAAAACATGTTCACAGCTCCGAAAAATAGTATTTTCAGCTGAAGTAAACCGGCCCAAATAAATATGCGAATACACTACCAGAGCTACATTATTGGTAAAAATGTATTAAGTTAATTCAGTGCTTCTCAAACTTTCAATATTTGCGACCCAATATTCGATCATAATTTTCCTCAAATCCCCACCCCATACAATAACATTGTATCGAATTCAAGAATACTATACTTTGACGCTAGAGCTACAATGCGAATTTAACCTGTTGAAAGCCACCGGCGTATATAAACGTCTCATTCAGCCAAAGCGTTAATTTCCCTGGACGTATATTTACGTCCTTCTGAAGTACTATTTACTGCTATTCATAAAATTATTCCTAAGGCTTGGAAAGGCAATAAAAAGGCCTTTGTTTGCGAAGTATTTACTTATTTCAGAGGATTTACTTATTTATTCCTTTTCTCGCGCCGCCCCGGCGGTACATATGCGGAATACTGTGGTATTAAGAAGTGAATCACGTACATTTTAATCAGTAGTTAAGGGATTAATAATAAACCGTACAAATTATCAAGATAAGTGTTAATTTTTGTATATAATTTTATATATGACAAGCCCACGGGGTCAAAAAAAAATGTAATTATTAAACTTGATCTTAACTTAATGTTACTAAATTAATTATCAAATACATTGTGCAGCACTGATACATTTATAAGTGTATTCTATCAGTGTAAATGTGTATTCATTTCTAATTACGTCACAATGTATTTTGTTTGTTTACTTTCAGTAAATTAATATTTTTTTAAAAAATAATCCTTTGTTTTCGACTTTTCAATATGCTCGCGCCCCCCTCTCGTAGATTTATCACGCCCACCTAGGGGGACGCGCCTCACAGTTTGAGAGAAACGCTGCCTTAATTATTCGCAGCTTCTCGTGAGCTTAAAACGAGACAGAAGCTGCGGTCCTAATCGCTTGATACTTTAAAAGGAAAGAATTTACTGAAATTCGCCCAGTCATACACTTATCAGAAGAGGTGACATCAGATACTGTATTTGTAATCATCGTTGGATCACAAGTGAACCATTGTTAGTACACATATCACAGAAATTGTAGAATATTCGTCGTAACATATTGCAGTAGAACTGGTAGTAGAAATGTGCAGAGCTGCACATTTAATGCACTGTGTAGTTTCTCTGAGAACGCCGGTAGTTGATTTTCTCGTCACGGAAGTGAATATGTGATAGACTCTCCCTTGGGGAAGCCATCTCTTCATCTACTCAACCTAGATTTGTAAGAGGTAAGGATTGAGGACCCAAGCTAACCATAAGAAAACCAATTTATTATTATCAAATATAATAATCAAAGACAATCTTACTCTAGGGAGGAAATCAAGAGTGATATATCGCAGCTCTAAATCTTATATGAATAAGCGTCTAAAATCCTAACTACCTAACTTTAAGTAAAGTAATCCTATGAATCCTAACGTTCTTAATTTATTTGATTAGCTAAAGCCCGCTGTATAATTACGCATCTAAGTTCAGATTCATACCGTAACCTCACGGCGTTCAGCAACTCTGCTTCCTTTCCTCCTTCTTCTCACGATTACTAAGCCTCCACTATATATCTACTAACTAATCTGCATATCAAGGTTTCTTCTTGAGAGGGTTGGCTGTGAAATAACTCAATTGAAGGCCCCAAAGATTCCCCAAGAGGATTAGTAGGGAAAACTCCGTAAAGACCCGTCACAAATACAGCGAAAAAATTTAACATTTCACTGTAACTTTGCTGAGTTAATACTTTCTCGTTTCTTTGTAGCACTTTTACTGCGTGCAGTGACATAATTACCCCTGTCATGGACGTCTCATGCCATCCATTAGTGTGAGAGGGTCGGAAGCAGGGGCGTAGCTACCACCGTATCAGCCGTATCAATTATACGGAACCCCCAAGCTACAGGGACCCCAACATGTGTAACTACAGTCCCACTAACAGTGCTCTCATATCTAAAAACTGGGCCCCGTAGGAATTTTGATGCAGGGTCCCCTCAGAGCTTGGTACGCCAATGGTCGGAAGGAAGATTAGCCCCATTCAAAACAAACTCTATGTATTCACAATTATCAACAACCGCACAAATTCAATAACCCAAGTTAAGAAACGTACCAATTACTATATATGGAAGCAACCACACGAGGTAGACGAGATAAATGGAGATTAATATTAAATCATATAACTTACACTGAACACGTCCACTTTCTAATTCAAATCTACCTAATACAATTTAACACTTAATTAACCAAACCGTTAATCCTAATATTAATCAAATAAGTTACGAATTGCTCTCGCATAGCTTTACGTTAATCAGTCCCTACTATCCTATAGCAGTCTAACCTGTCTGCTTCTAACACGAAAGCTTAATCTTTTTACGCAAATCTTGATTTACATAATCATACCTTCTTCGGAGGAGGAAGGTTTTTAATAGTACAAATTTTAAAGACCTACTATTCCCCAAGAGGACTATTAGTAGGAAGAACGCGGATAGACCCGTTACTCCCCTATCGATGATTTTTGGAACTAATATATTTTTTATGAATTCCTACTCCCAGATGTCACTATTTGTTTGTATACTGCCATTGCGGTTGTTAGATCGAGCTACAAAAGGCTTTCAACAGTGTCGTATGTGTGTGTGACAATTCACATTAAATTCATCTTTTTAAATTTTTAATTTGTAATGATCCCGACTCTCCAGGACTTCGCGTAAATAAGTAACTGTTGCTTCCCCGCCTAGCGGGATTTAATCGGAATTTGAATATTTTAAAAACTAAGACAGCGTATTCAAAGTAATGTACCCACGATGTAACCACCCACCCCAGTAACCTCCCACGATGTGTTTTCACCAAACACAAGGTTCGTCTACTTAAGTCATGTGAATTTTGGAACTTCCGGTTGCTGCTTGATTAAAAACTACCAACTTCGTGAAAAACTTGACCACTTCTTGTCTTCGTCATGTTGCTCCGCTTTGTATTTGTAGTTTTCTTCTGCTACTGCTGCTTTGTATGTGTTTGTCGTTTAAAACTTAAATATCATCATGTAAAATAAAAATGGAATACCTGTCTCCATGGACATGCCTCATTGATTCAAGACTTCAAAACATATCACGCAATCATATATATATATATATATAATCACTCTTTTCACCTCGCCAGGCAACCACAACCTTATCAATGGAATAATAAAACATCCCACTTGACTACCTTTATACATATATATATATATATATATATATACGAGTTGTATTTTGTTGTGTCATATTGAACAGAGATGCTAACTTGCAGAATTCTTCAAATATGTCATAACACATGTTTTTCTACTTCAATTTGAAAAGTGACCGGGTGATACTTTTATATAGTAACTAAAACCGTAACCCCTTTGTTGTTTAAGAATTAAATAAATCTCTCAATATGTTTCTTAAATGAGTAATTAGCATATTTTTCTTTAATAAACTCTGTGTTTATCAGAATGTAAATTTGAGATAAGTTATTATTTAGTGCATAAGAAAAGGTATCTCGACGTTGTCGTAAGTGAAATATTTATTAGATCAGCATTACTCTTATGTAATAATGATACTATTTTTTTTTATTATTACTGTTTTTTAAGTACGCTATCACAACTCGGGCTTTTATCTCCATATAAAATGTTTATGGTTGTGAATAATGTGAAATTTTCAGAAAATAATATTATCAGTGTTTTTTATACGTTCCAGTAAATCATATTATTTTAAATCGCATTTGTCAAATGTCCGTTTTATTCATTTGTTTTGGTTGGACTAAAATAGATCTTGAAACTAAATCATGTTCAACTGTCAAATTTTTTTATCGACATCTTCTCAAATTCTGGAATAAGTTTTTGTAGATATGATTTTTTCAATTCCTACTTTATTAGCTCACACTCTCTCTATATATATTTATTTATCTTGGTGGAATTTTCAATCGTTAATAAAACACATTTTAAAGCGCTCAATTGAGCCTAAATTTTATATACATTATTATTTTGGATGAAAATACAGTAATTTATTTATAATTAATAAAAATTAATTGATTAAAACTAATTATTTAAAGAATTACAAATACAGACAAGTTGTCACTATTTTTGGTGACCATTTTGGCGACTTGTGTCAAAACTTGAAAAGGTTTTTTTCTCACCCTTTAAATCGCTCATTTGAGCTGAAATTTTCTATACACTATTATTTGGGGTAAAAATACGATATAATTTAATAATAATTAATTAAAATTAATTGACTGAAACTAATTATTTAAAGAATTACAGATTCAGCCACGTTGGTTTCATTTTTAGCAACTTGGGTCAAAACTTTAAAAGTTTTTGGTTTTTGGTTTTTTTTTTTTTTTTTTTTTAACGTTTATAGCATTCAGTTGAACTGAAATTTTCATACATGATTGTTTTGGATGACAATACGATACTCTAATTTTCCTCAAGAATGATTTTAAATCTCAATGGAAGTACGGCCTGATGAGTTTTATTTTCCAAGGGTTGGAAGGCCAAGTTCACTTTTAAATAACCTTCCAATAGTTTTCTTTCCCCCTACGTTAATTCTTCACGTACTACGCAAACAAAATCCTCTACTGCTACTACTTGCAGCGAAGCAGAAAATTACTTTACCAAGTATTTGGCAATCAATAAATTAGGAAAATTTGGCAGTGATCTGAGTAGTTATTCTTATTAGAGCAGCAAAAAAATAATTAGAGTTGATTCTCTCTTATTGATATATATCATTTTAATCACTAAACAAATGTAAAATTCTAAGTGCAAAACAGCATTTAATTTATTAAACGGATTTTAATAACATGTTTTTGAAAAAAGTGAAGAGGAAAATATCGCATGGCGTGTTGTTTACTCGGAATAAAGTTTGAAATGAATTGTTGTTTTCAGAATAATTGTTTTGAAAATTCTCGAAAATACACCCTTCTTTCAACGAGCAAAAGCGCTGTGGTAGACCCAGCGGTCAAGGTATCGAATCATTGCAGGCATGTCATGGGTTCGAGCCCAGTACCACTAAAAACCCGGTATGTAGGGGAGCTATGCACGTTAAATCAGTCGAGAGCTCAAACGTCCTCTCGTTGGTGTGATGTAGTAGTTAGGAGAGTAGAGGGCCACCTCAGGTGTCGTCCTCGTCACTTGACCATGGTTCGAAATGACGAGGTCCGTCACCAAAAAGCCCTCGTGTAACTGAACAGTGCGACGTTAATATTCACTCATTCAACGAGCAAAAAGTGTCTTAAATTCAAGGGCGAATTAGAAACGAAATCAAAGGCAAATTTGCTATGGAACTTTTTACGTTAAATATTGAGTCTATCTACTTATTGGAATTCGAAATAAAATCATGATCAGATTTTAAATTGACATTTAAGAAGCAAATACATGTAATACTTCACAATTTTTCTCAATTTAATTTAATTCATCCTGGTCTTGAACCCTCCAAGAATTCACGGGATAATTAATTTCCAGTTTACCCACCCAAAATCACAAAAACCATAATCTTGTCTTCCCAAAACAAAAACCTCATAATTTATATAAGGATAATGCAATGCTGCATCACTCGCATATGTGGATCTATCAGAAAAGCCTTTAGTGAAAATCATACGATTTTAATAGCTTCCAGTTAAGGCTGTCTTCGGTAAAAGTACGAGAGCTCTAACTAAATGCGAAGCACATTTTCAGACAGAAAAATGACCCAAATTCCATGGAATTTTGGAACATTATAAGTTGTTCCTCTGTTAACAAAATATAGTGTTTTTAAAAATTTCAAAATATTCCGAGAATACTTTCTTTTTTGTTTTAATACGTGAATAGTGAGTGAGTGAGTGAATATTAACGTTGCACTGTCCGACTACACGAGGGTTTTTGGCGACGGACCACGTAATTTTGAACCATGTTCAAGTGACGTGGACGACACCTGAGCTGGCAGCTCCCTCTCCTAACAACCACACCACACTAATGGGAGGACGTTTCAGCTCTCGACAGATTTAACGTGCAACGCTGCCCTACAAGGCGGGTCTTTAGTGGTACTGCGCTCGAACTCGTGACAAGGGAAGCCACGATCCGATACCTATACCACTCGAGTACCACGGTCACACGTTGACACGGAAGTAGGAGTAGTTGGCATGATACAAAACAGCAAAAATAATCATAAACATCAAATAATCAATGAATTTTGAACTGCCTTAAACAGTGATAATTTAATGCTTTTGAGCTCTTAGATATGAAAAAGGATGCAGACGAACTAAATGAATGCAGATATTCAAATGCAAACATTCTAAATTAGAAGCTTTCAACCCGTGGCCCACTGAAAGTACTTTAGTGGCCCTTCATTTGAATTTAAGGCATTTTCAAAACAATTTGCCTCGCATGCTTTTTGTCGTAAGAAACGCCATTTTTTTCTGACATTGTTGATATTTAAAACATTTTGCTGGTGTGATTGATACATCCATTTGAGATAAAACTTTCTGAAAATGACTATTTTTTCAAAAATTTCACTGAATCTAAAATAATTTCGTTATAAAAAATCTGATTATGCATGAAATCTCGGAAATTTTCGGAAAAAAGGTGGACTCATCTTTAACAGGGTTTGCAAAGTATTTTAATTCGACTTCCATTTAAATTTTTTGAAACCGATTTCTATACAAATCTGTGTGTGTGTAAACACTATCTCCTTCCTAAGAATCCGTTGTAGTTTTGCAAAATAAACTTTTTTTTTAATTTAAATTTCCAGACTACAAAATTTTTTGACAGTCGTGTCGCCCGCGTATTACTGTGAATTTTATGGATGTAGCCCGAGGATCATGGTAAATTTAATGATTTAGCCCTTGATCGTGAAAGGTTGAAGAGCACTATTCTAAATCTTTAATGTAGTTGAATGCTATAATCCTTCTAGTAGCGCAGTTCTGGATATTTATTTCGTTGCAGTAAGCTTGTAAGGGTCACTCCGCGACGTCCATTAGTGTGGGAGAGTCGAAAGGACGGTAGCCATATTCAAAACTACTTCTATTTATTTACTTTTATGAACAACAACACAAATTCTATTAACCAAGTTAAGAGATACACCAACTACTAAATATGGAAAGCAATATAGCGAGATAGATGGGATACGAGAAGTCTTAATAAAGCGAATCACTTACGTCCAGGGAATACACCTCCTAATTCCAAGCGACCTAATCCAATTTTATTTTTAATGGACAAATCGTTAACTTCAATACTACACAAATAATCTACGAATGACTCACCCCTCACTTCCCGTTTACTCACTCACTACTATCCGTTAGCAGTCTTACTCCTCTCTCCTTCTAACTTGAAATTTTAATCTTTATATACAAGTCTTAATTTACATACTCACATCTTCTTCTTCGGGGGAAGATTTATAATAGAATAATTTTTAAAGACCCAATACTCCCCTGGAGGATTATTAGTTGAAAGAATGCGGATAGACCCATCACAAGCTCACAAATTGTTCATTAAAAGACAGCTTTTTTCACTATCAATGATTCTCATTCAATCATTTTACTTCATCTCGTTAGCATATAATATTTCCTCTGCAAAAAAGGGGCAATTAAGTCTTTCAATAACGCCAAAAAAAGCCCACTATGTTAGCTTCAAGAGTGGAAACCTCACATTAATTAAAATTAATCCTTTTTTTCCATCATTTAGTTCTGTTTCAGCTTTGATATCCATTTTAACCGTTCTACAGATTACGAAAGTTATTAAGGATATCTCATCACTGTTGCGAGGTTGAGTAAAGAAAGAATTCATACTGATAAAGCATAATCATTCAGATAAAATCTCAAAAGAACATTAAAGTGACCCAATTAAATCACAGAATTAAGGGAACTTGATGACAGAAATATGATAAAACTTATTACAACCTAAATTCAAAAGAAATTAAATATTTATCCAACTGTCTGTAATGTATTAGAAACAAAAGAAAATGACGAAATCGCAACAGAAAAATGAACAACTTAATGATAAAAGAAATAAAATTGAATCTCAGGAATCGATCATTCATCAAAACGTAACATAAACGTAAGATACACATAAAATTTACATTTATTACATCAAAAATTACAAAATTCAAGTTACAGTAGGCCCACGTGAATCCATGTCCATTGAATCTGGCTTCGCTTAATTCGGACAGATATTTCAAAAAATATCATAAGTAATAAATGTACGTTCGAAAAATCCATACTATTTTAAGTATCTTTTCGACTTAATATGTATGATGTAATGATCAGAGTGGGATTTCTGTTATTTTAGATGAATTGTTCTTGCCTGTTCCGGTTCCTTTTTAAAGAATTGTTCTTTAATGGTTAAAGAACAAGTATTGTGTTAAAGAATAGGTTAAAAATTTATAACCTATTCTTTAACATACCTGTCCTTTAAATTCCTCCAACAAAATCTCAAACGTCTGCAACGAAATTTAACATCAGACAATATATTTGAAGAAAAATCAAGTTTTTTTCAGGTCAACATACTATTAAATTAAATTAATTCAAAGCAGCATTTTATATTTTTATCAGCAAACAGAAAAAAACAAGGTATTTTCGGTAATATTTGAATATAAGTATATATCAAAAAAGCAAACTTAATGGGGTTTAAGTAACTGGAAGTTTTTTTTTATTGGTATCTCCTCCTTCACAAAACTTTCAAATTAATGGTGAAGTAAAATATGAAAACGCAAAGCAAGAGATCTTCTTTAGACTAAACTAAAGACATTAGTAAATTTAATATTTCTATAGATATAAAAAAAGATTCTTTTTCTCTTTCTCTGATTCTGTAATACACAATTCATACAAATGTACAATCGTGGACAAAAAAAATTAGCGCACCAAGAAGGAGTCGTCAAAATGAAACGAAATTTTACATACGTAATGACTACTTTAATATA
>BMAV01010703.1:71592-89530 GCA_019973955.1 Trichonephila inaurata madagascariensis | reverse complement strand
GCACGATGCGATACGATCGGGCATTCAGGCATACAAGTTCTGTATGACGAGACATTTCGCTCCATATTTGCTGTAACCTTGCCTCTAGTGCGTTCAAACTCGTGGGATGCCCAACTCACCGTCCCAAATGATTCCAGATATACACGATTGGAGACAAATCTGGGGATCGGACAGGCCAAGGAAGGGTAGTAAAAGTGCGGAGACAGTCTTATGACACCCGTACCGTGTGAAGCCGAGCATTGTCTTGTTGAAAAATGGCACCTGGGAGTCGTTGCATGAGTGGCAACACATGTGGTTGCAGGATGTCATGGACAAACCGCTGTAATGTCATGGTGCCACGAATCAATACCAGGAGTGACTGTGTATTGTAGGCAATGGCACCCTATACCATAACACCAGCTGTGGGAGCGGTGTGTCGCTGTAAAGCAAAGACAAGATTGAGGCGTTCACCACGGGGTCCCCACACACGAACACGATTGTCATCACTGCTGAGACTGAATCTGGATTCGTCGCTAAAGACGACCTGGTTCCATTCCGCTGCAGTCCAGTTTCCTCGTGCTTGGCACCACTCGAAACGGAGGTGTCGATGGGTGGCCGTCAAGGGCAGGACACGTAATAGGCTCCACGATCCCAAGTGTCCTTCAGCCAGGCACCTTCGTATGGTTCGAGAAGTGCCCCTAGTGAAGGTGCTACCTGTGCCTGGACGGCGGCCGATGAAGCATTTGGCTCTACGCGTGCATTTCTTACGATGTGGCGGTCTTCTCGACGACTGTTCTGTCGAGGGCTTGGTGCAAAAGACATCTCTCGTATCCACTGGTCCCAACACCTCCTCACAACATAATTAAAGCAGCCCAATTGATGAGCTACTCGCCTCGCTGACCACCCAGCTTCCAACATGCCGATGATTCTCTCCCTCTCAATTTGCGACAGCTGCTCCTATTGTCTTCGAAAACGGCGTAATGGTATGTTTATCTCAGCTCTATCTTTGTAAACGATTCAGCACACTCAAACAAGCTTTAGTTACCTTTTTTATACTCTACGAGAACGACGTTAAACGCTCTCTATCGGCTATACGTAATGCACAATCACGCTGCATTCCTAATCATTTGCATATCTCGCTGACATGTACCTTCATGCCACGTTTCGTTACGATTTCACAATTATTTCTTGGAGCGCTAATTTTTTTATCCATAAGTGTATTATGTTTGTTTGTTGGACTTTTTTTTTTTTTTTTTGCTTATAAAATTTCCGAAAATAATATATATATATATATATATATATATTGCTACGTAGATCTGGGCTCGAAGATATTATGCTATCTGTCTTAAAGAGCAAGACAGTTCTTCAGGAGCGATGAAAATTTATTGTAAAAAAACAATCCTTGAAATAAAGGATATAACACTAGAATTCGCTTAAAATAAATTCCAGAAGGACTTCCTCTTCTAGAGTTAGACATAACTATCAATGTCATAAAACACAAGCAAGTAATGTTTAAGATTATTCACAAGCACTCGCTTGAAAGGAGCAACTAATCACTAGTTGATTCTTTAACGGTCAAAATAATACTAATTCAGTTTCGGCGAGCGACTTCCTATTAAGAGATCACAAGGATCTTTCAGGAAAGATTCGCTTATGTCATAGATCGTGATTTTAATAGATTTCTCCAGTAATATCCAGAAGCATCCTTGTGGTAGCCAACTCGCCAAAGCGCTCACTAACATGGTTACTAAAATGATCGCCACCAAAGTGGTTGCCATAACTGATGCCAACTTGGCTTTATCGCCAACATTTCGCCAAGTTACCAATGAGTCCCATTATAATGTAAGGCACGGCGTTTCTTGCGAATATTACGATTTAAACATAAAATGAGTGCAACAAAAAATATTATTAACGTATTACACATGCTGATATAAATTACACTATTTTAAGCATTCATCACACAAATTTTTTAACAATATATAAGTAACGTATCGATGACATGATACTCTTTTTGTGAATTGTAGTCGTGGCAATTAAAGAAGCTTCTTGATATATTGATTACATCATCGTTTATTTAATTAATTTTAACATCAGAAGAGAAAATTCAGTATATTCAATGCTTAAGTGCCACCAAGCAGAGGGAATGATACTTTTTATACATTTAAATATGAGAAAGAAAAAACAGGGAAAAATGTAGTCTAAAGTATAACCACATGTTCAAGTGAAGGGAAATATTACTTATTTTTAGAAAGTTCCTCAATGTATCTTAGGGAAAGTTTCCACCGCTCAATAAGACACGTGTAAGCAATTAAGATATTCTTTCACTAAGAATCGTACCTAAATCTGTCAAAAAAAATCAAGGTCCAATTTTTTTTAATTAGGGAACATGAGTTAATCTGTCAATATATAGGTTTTAATCTTTTAATACTCAATGTTTCTTAAGGTGCCGTCCTCCTTGGCACCTTCAAAATGACGTACACATCATTTTTTTGTATTTTATTTAGTTATATTCTTTACATTATTATCTTTCCATTGATATACCACTTATCACTTGAAAATTCGAAGTTGGAAAAAACTTCAATTGAAAAATGTAAACAAACAAATTAGGGAATTCGACCATGCCACCTTCTTAGATAAAAAAGCTAAAAAAAACTTTTTTTTTAATAAAGAAAAGCTATTTAAAAAGTAAAATGATAACTAAAAAAAAAGAAGTTGTAACAAATAAAGCAGGATGTTTTTGAAGTATTGCTTTCAGTAGCGCACACACAAAAAATTTTTAGGAGGGGGAGGGGTCCAAGGCCGAAAGTCCACAATTTTGGTATCATGATCCAATACGCCGCCCAAAATATTCCTTTCATTTTGTCGATTTTTGGGAACAAAAACAATAAAAAATTAATTATTGAATAAATAATTAGCATTAATTAATACAATTAATTATTAATAACAAATGCATAATTAAATTTTACGTAATATATACATAGGATTATAAACAATCGAAAAAATATCAAGGACTATAGGAGGGTGTCCGGACCCCTAGGACACCCCCTTGTGTGCTTTAATTTTTAAATTAATTTTTAATAATTCCTTGTGTGTAATTAATTGTGTGCTCCACCGATTTCATTAATATATATATTTCTTCTTTTGAGATGTGTCCATGAAAAATTTTAACTAGGCATTTTGTATTAATCATTTTATAATTTCATTTCATATTTATCATATATGTTTTTCATAAAAATATAGTATTTCTATATTATATATATGAAGCACAAAACACTTTAAAATTTCTGTTATGACAATAAACATTTTTTTAACCTTTTTCCTTGAATTTTCTTATGCAATTAATACTCATTAAAAGAGGATAATTTTTAAAATATACGGGTTGAAATAATTTGAAAATTGTATGATTTTTAAGAAAAATATGTAGCTAATATTTTACAGTGATATTTTATTTTTATTTTTGCTTATATAATAAATTTTGTTGGCATTATAAACTTTAAAATGATTTTTCTCAGTTTGAGTTTTTTGGCATTCAAAATGCTTCTCCTACAATTATTTACCAATCACTTCCATTTTTTCCTGTGTGTTATATAAAATGCATGTAACAAAATGAGGGATCAATTTTGCTGTAGATTTAATACTTCTTTTTTAAAAAAAATTAAAATGCAGGAGATTTTGGCTATTTTGTTGAATTTTTGCATACATATCAATGTTTTATTTTTCTCTCCAAAACTAATTAAGTTATTGTAAAATCGATCCCTAAAGTTATTTAAAACGTTCGTAAGAATATTACAAAAAAAATTCCAGGTCAAAAAATAATTACAAAAGATGTACAATCTTAAAATTTTTAAAATTGTGTGACTAATATTTGCAAAACTTCATCTCATATCGTTTTCTTGAATAGAAACATTATATATGAAATGCTAAAATATAATTTTTAAATACATAAGTAAAAAAATTGTTCAAAAGGTGCCAAGTCTTCTTAAGAAAATAGAGACTTAAGTTTTCGGAACAGGGAATTCGGATTTATATGTATGACATTGATAAAAATAAATAAGATTTGAATTTATGTTCATATTAATTTAAGTTATTATATATTATTTAACACATACATTAAAATTATAATATACATATATATACATATTTTACTATTCATATTTCTGCACAAATTTGTTTTTGATATTTTGAGTAAAAAGAAAAAATTATTAGAAGTGCATGTGAAATACATTAAATGTATAAATTCTTATTCCAATTTTCTTTGCTTTCACTTCCTGAAATTCAAATAGAAAGTATGTATCGTATTTTCCATGATAATCAGGATCCATCATAAAACTATCTTCGGTCATTTCTTTTCCGTTTTCCATGGTGGGTATGTACTTAGGAAACACAGCAACTGATATGCATATCAAACACAGACACAGAAAACACAATAATATTTAAAGGGAACATCAAGGGGAACAGCAATATGCAAAACCTTCTTCCTTTTTCATACCCTCATGACTGAGGAATTGATTTTGATAACAGTTTCCTTATCTGAAAGTAGTGGAAATGAAGCAATTGAATTTTTAGGAAATATTGGACGAAAAAAACTCTGTTAGTACGCGATGAGTCGAATTTAACTTAATTGATTCTCCTTTTTAGAACATTCTTTTGGGTTGGATTTTTTTTTAAATTTCCAACTGTAGGAAACATTTTGCAACTGTTATAAAGCATTTATTGAAACTTTCTTTATGTTCTCACTCATAGATTCAGATATTTTTTTCTCCCTATTTTCTGTAGTAAATAAGTGGTTTGTTGTGGAAGTCCATCGTGGATGGGACACCTTCGATGGACAGTTGCAAAATTGGCTTCATTGTGTGGATAACATAATACCGTTCATATGCACACGTGCACCCCAAAAGTATTGCGGGGTCTTTCATCTGATATCGACCGGACAACCGATAGCCGTGAGAAAAACACCACTCCACCCACGAGCCAGATTAGAAGGAGAGTCCAGTTGAAACACCAAAAATATCGATTGTGTTTACCTCCTCCCTCTCAAATTTTATATTCTGCAGTATTGGAATAGTCAATAGTATAAATAACATCTATTTAAATGTATATACTATATTAATAATTAAATAATAAATCAATTATTTAATTTCTGAACTATCACGCAACCATTAATTTTCCCAAACGTCACAAGGGTAACATTGTGTTTTCCTTTGCTCCAAACCAGCATTTCTCAAACTGTGGGGCACCCCTCCCCTAGGGGGTGTGAACATATCGAAAAGTCGAAAACAAAAGATTTTAAAAAATTATTAATCTACTGAAAGGAATCAGAGCAAAATGTATTCCAAGATAATAAAAAATACACCTTTACAGTGAAATAATATACTTATAAATGCATCAACACTGCACAATATGTATTTGATAATTAATTTAACAATACTATAAATTAGGAACCTGTTTAATAATTACTGGTGACCCCATGGGCTTGTACAAAATTATATGTAAAATTTAATATATACTTATCATGATAATTTATACAGCTTATAATTGAAGTCGTATCGTAGCTTTAGCGTCAAAGTACATTATTATTGAATTCAATACATTGTCATTGTATGGAGGGGGGAGGCGCCATGAAAATATTAGGATTGAAAATTGGGTCGCAAACATTGAAAGTTTGAGAAAATGAGTTGCTAAATGATTTTCATACGAGGCTCTACAAAATGTCTAACGCTTAAGCCATATTGTTAGCAACCTCTTTTTTAAAATTATAAATGTGGGATTATCACATTTTGTTTATTGATATTACAAAAGGATTTGCAATGCATTTCTGCTTCAGTGAATTTACCCTTGAATTCATTCTAGAATTCAAAACACACACACAGTACGTTCTGAGTTTTTTTCAAATATTTATTTCAAGTTTTTTTTTTCCATGTAGAAGTGCTGTTTCAAATTGCGACGTTAATACAGCAATCCATCAGTCTATTCATGTAGAAGTACGATGCTACCCTGAATTGTGCGTCAATTCGCAGGTACGCAATTGGTCGATATCCTGGTTCCGGTTGTATAAATTCCCTATCAATATATTCCACAGGTAATTAAACTTAAAACTTAATCTGAAAATCCAAAAACTTTGCTTCGAAACTGTAGGTACACGATTTCTATCTTCTTGGTCCCACGTATTACGTAAATTCAGGATATTACTATGATGATTAACGAAGACTTTTTTTCCTTTCAAACTTTTCTTCCCCCCCCCCCCCCCTTTTTTTTTCTTTGTATTTAAAAATTTGCGCGTTTCACAACTCCTTTTTTTTTCAATTCCTACTGTTAGCTCACAATCTCTATATATTTATTTATCTTGGTGGAATTTTCAATCGTTAATAAAATACATTTTAAAGCACTCAATTGAACTGAAATTTTATATACATGATCATTTTGGATGACAATGCAATAATTTAATTACAATTAAATAAAATCAATTGACTGAAACTAATTATTTAAAGAATTACAGATACAACCACATTGGCATTCTTTTAGGCGACTTGTATCAAAACTTGAAAAGGTTTTTTTTCTCACATTTTAAAGCGCTTATTTGAGCCGAAATTTTCTATACACTCTTGTTTTTTGGGTAAAAATACGACAATTTAATTATAATTAGTTAAAATTTATTGACTGAAATTAATTATTTAAAGAATTACAGATACAGCCACGTTGGTTTCATTTTTAGCAACTTGGGTCAAAACTTTAAAAGTTTTTTTTTCTTACGTTTTAAAGCATTCAGTTGAACTAAAATTTTATATGCATGATTATTTTGAATGACAAAATACGATACTTTAATGATAATTAATAAAAATTATTTACCACTTAATGTTGTGATTCTGTCATATGTATATACGTATTTATATTAGTTGTAACTATTTAATAAAAAGTATCTAAAATAAAAATTTTCTTTGTTGATCTAAGTAGGAATTGACTTGCTTGACTTGAAGTGTTTTTTTTTTTTTTTGTATTACTTGTTTTTCTTCAAATAATACGCTTAACAACCTTTCTTTAATAACAGAACAGGAAGATTTCTTCTTAACAAGCACTAAAACGTGTTCTTCGACCCTCAGTCTGTTTAAATCTACCATTTATAATTAATTATATAATTAATAATATATTATTAAATATTGTAAATTTTGAAACATCAGATGGTAATATTATTTTCAATTAATAAGCTGTTAGCCGAGAATTTCCGTCCCCGAAATATATTTGCATTTTTTAATCCTTCATCGAGAGCGTTCTAAAAATATAAAGCCCTCTCTTTTAAGCCGTTTTTCAAATATACTTTGTCTATCTTGATTCTACTGCAATATTTTTTAAATTATTATTTTTTATATACGTTTTTCATGGTCTTTCTTTTATTTTTGATAAGATGTTCTAACAAGTTTTTTGAAAGAAAAAAAAACAAGCATTCACACAATTGTAGATCTAACAATCCTACTCATGTTAAATAACATTTTTATTGATATTTGGCAGTTTTGTTTGATGTTTTACAATGTTTACATTCTAAATAGCTGATTCAGTTTTCTTCTTTTTATGAATGGAGTAAAATAAGGACAGTTTTGAATGGAAGAAACTGCGCAGGTATTTTCAAAAATCGAATTTAAGAATGAAATGTCTCGTATTTTTATACATGTATCTGTCAAGTATGACTTTTATATACATTCTATATTCCTTTTTTTTTTAAAAAAAAAATAACGGTTAGATGAAATGATTTATGCAGCAAAACCTCATCACACATCTAGAAACAATTGAAATAAAATATCATTTGACAGGAGTTATGTCAGAGATACAATACTTTTACAGACTCCTATCTTTGCAATAATCCCATTTTTCTTTTTTACTCGTCTTTCGTCTCTCGTGACGTTAAGCCTTTTATTACTAATGCCAAGATTATTTTTTTATCATAACTGGGAGGTTTCACTATCACCGATTTTGAATGTTATTGAACTTGAATTTGAAATAAATTTTCAGTTTTAAATTTTTAGAGCTTTTCCGGTCACGGCATTCGAGGGCTCATGATCTAGTCGTGGATTTAAAAAATAATGCTACTGAAGAACCACCATATAGAGAAAATGATGCATGTTTACTCTAGACTAAAGTAGGGATGGCAATATCGGACCAAAGGTCCACACACACACAATACCGGTATTCAGTATTTTTTTAGATCTTAATATCAGTAGTAGAAATTTTTGAAAAAGAAAGAAAACACAGGTATTTCTTTGTTTCATTTGCCAGTTTTATTAGAGAATGAAAATATCACAAATATAATGTGTAACTTATAAATAATAACAGTGTATAATGCATCCCGAAAAAGAAAAGGAACATCTTATTTACACTGCGCCACCATATTCTTTTCATCATATAAATAATGAAACTAAACCGAAGTATTATGAACTAACTTTTTATGTTGTTTAAAGTTATTCTTATTCATTATTATGAGTATATATATACAATGAATCTGAAAAATATTTTGGACCCTAAAATATGATATGCAAATACAATGTGATTAACAAACTCAATTTAAAAACTATCGAAATATTACACACTTTGTTCACAACCACAACCTTGTTTTCCACATATACGAATATCAGACTACGAATCCTACGTGTGTTCAATATCTCTCTGAGCTGTAATAGGATAGTTTTGGCCCACAACCTTGGATGATTCACATATTTTATCACTTCTCTTAATTGTACAGTGCAACTTTATATCCACAGTCTAATTAATTTTGCCCATTAGGGAGACACAAAAACAAAAACGTATGCTATTTTGCTATGTTAGCGATTCCTGAACATATAATGGAAACAATTTTAAAAATTTTTACTAAATGCCGAAAAACCGGTATTGAAACTTCTGAATACCGGTATTACAAAATTGTACAAATGGCCCAAAATACCGGTATTCGGTATCCCGGTATACTGGTATTGCAATCCCTAGACTCAAGTGAGTTTTATGTTAACGTCGCTGTATACAAGGTGTGACAATTAAATAACCGGACTAGTTTTAAAAACTAGCATTTTTAAAAAACACTGTAAAAATACCTCTTAATCCCCTTTAACATACTCCCCTTCTTTCTTAATGCATAGCTGCACATGAGTTTTCCACCGTTCAAAGCAGTGCTGATGATAATTAAGTTTCACCATCTTCAGTAAGTCTGCCATTTTTGCCTTTACCCCTTCTACTTACTTTTTGAGGACAATATTAAACAGATTACCAGAACAGTCATATGAGCCCATGGTACTATCTGATTTTATTCCGTCATGGATACGACATCATCATCATCATTTGATTTTATTTATGAATTTATAAAACAGTATATACTTCGCAAGTGTCTAAGAAACACTCCTTTGCAATTTCTGCTTCAGTAAACGGTTTCATGTGGTTATCCATAATATAGCAAATTTTGTATGTATTCCTTGTTACCGCTGCATCTGTGTGACATCGCACCCCGATAAAACACTTTGTTGATGTTCCAAAGATATTCTTTTTTAAAAAGTCAATTTATATCACCTCTTGAAAGAGATATCCTTCAGGAAAAGTGTCATTGAAAGAGAGAGAGATTTGTATTTGGTAGTAAAATGATGAGCAATATTATATTTTGTAAATATAACACTTTTGACACAAAAATCCATGATCCATTTTTGTTTTTCACTACAAAACAGTCTACTTCCAATCGTCTTGAAACAAATTGTCTACTTCGGATATGTTTTGCTTGGAAGTCGTGAAGGATAATTAAAACTCAGTTTTTTTTTTTTTCATCCGTAAAATAGTCATTACTCCAGTTCAGTTCTGTACAGTGAGCCTGATGTTCACTATTATTGTGTCTACTCCACTGTTATTTGTTATTACTAACCATTATGCAGTTATAAATAGAAAAAAAATATTTTTAATTCGTACCCGCGTATGACATCGACAGCAAAATTAACTTATTTCACTGCTTGAATGATATAATTTTCCTCTAAATTTTTAATAAATTGTTCTTAAGTGATTGAATTTCTTGATGCAATGGACCATAATCGGACGACTCGGATCCAAAGGCGGTCCATATGCGACCCGTGGGCCGCAGGTGGAGTATCGCTGTTCTAAGCCCTCTTCAGATGAACTCGGTTCCTTTGGACATTCTGCAGGATCCCTGGTGCAGTTTCAATATGCGACGTTTATAATAAATCATATAGAACCTCTTTTCTTTTCGAATTGTGAAGAAAAAGATACTTTCTAACACAACGTGTGTGTCATTGTAAAATTCCATTTAGCAGGGTATAAAGTATTTAGCTCAAGGATGTGAGAAAAGTATAAAAAAATTTCGCATTAAAATTCCTATCTAATCATTGTTTGCTCCTGAGATTGAAGAATCAAACACAAAGCGCTATCTTCCATCATTAAAGATGGGTGAAATTTAGCGCAATTTGAGATAAGTCCGCGATTCTTCCGCAGTTTTATGCCAATATTATCGAGATAGAGGCACATTCTATTGGCAAGGGGTGAATAATAAAACTCTAAACTGTGTTATCATCTTCAACCAAGGAAAAAAACATTTATAAACATAAAAGGGGTAAATGGGGTTACATCGTGCCGATTTTTTTTTGTTTCAGTCAAATCGTTTGAAGTCGGCCCAGAACCCGTAATTTTCTAGAGTTTTTGAGATAAAGATGAAAAAAGAAGACAAACTAGATATCACGTGAAAAGATAATGTTTAAGTCAATTAAATCTCGTATAAAATGATAAAACAGCTGGATAAAATTAGATGACAATATCCTCATGGCGATTTGATTTAAAATAGCTCGCCAAATTAGACGATAATTCGCCACTCTTTGTAATCTGAAGCAATCTTATTTATCACTAATTTTTTTTCAGTAATTTAAACAATACATCTATACATCACTTTTCCGTTCCACTTAAAACCGGTCACTATGAAAGGTGGTCGCATGATTGAGATAATACTTCCTTTGTGTTAATAATCGTAAACAATTTTTTGTGGGATTAATTACTTAATAAAAACTACTTGAATATTTTTTAAAAAATATATCATTCTTATGTATATAAAAAAGAAATTTTCTATAGCAAAGGCTTTTTCTAAAATGTTGTGAGTATTTATTTTAAATTTTAAACCAATTTGTTTTTGTGAATAAAAATTTAAAAATACATCCTTTTTTGCTGGAATTGTTTGATTATTTTTGCTCATGCCAAACTTTGAAGTTACTTGATGACGAATCTCGTGATTTTGCGCCACAGTCAAGTGACGAGGACGACAGTTGTGTGTGTGTTGAGCTGGCACTTCACTCTCCATACTTCTATAACACGCCAACTTTTTTTCAATGGAAAAACATTAATTTAATTAGCCCTCAATTATACGAATTCATTTCAACACGTTTTGGGTTACATTACCAAAATGTCATTATGATGTGTTAAAGGTGAAAATGTAAGATCACAGAAACGTATGGATTTTTTTAAGGTGTATATTTGTGTTGTTTTTCCTAAAATTAAGTTTTTTAATAAAAAAAAATTCTAATGGAAACTTTTCTAAATAAAGAAATAAATATATATTTGAGAATATAGAAAAAATCCTCGTTTTTTTTTTAAAAAAAAAACTTTCACTCTTTCATGTATGCATTGTTTCTTGAATGAATTAGCACAGTGAAAGGAAACATTATTACACTTCCTTTGCGAAGTACATTAAATTTTTATTAAAAAAAATAAAAAAGAGGGAAAACTTTTGCGAGAATAAAATAGTATAAAGAATAGTTAAGCCAAAAAGAAGTTTTTATACATTTGTGGTTTTAAAATGTTTAAGACACACCATTTAAAAATTTTTTTCATTACTTTTCTGAAAGTAAAAACTAAAAAAAATAATCAAGTATTTCACACACATTTTCAAGCTTTTCTCTACTTAATGAAAAGAGAGCATAATATTTGTGCTGTCTTTTTCACGATTATTTTCAGAATATGTTAAAGTTTAGTTAAGGCTAAAACCTAAACTGAAAACATACTGTTAAAGAAAATTATTTTACTTAGAATAATTACATCGTAATTATTCTCAATTTTCGAGAGGGCAATATTGTAAATGAAAACGTGGTAAACTGCATCAGTTTATATTAACAATGGAAAACAATTCTTTGCTGGAGGATGATTATTCCAGTTTTTACTTTTACAATAGTATTGCTTCTATGTAACAGCACTAAACTATTTTTTAACAATTTCTACTTCAAAATCTAATATAGACTTATCTTTGAGGTCAATTAAACCAATATTATATTCTTGTTATTAGGTTGATTGTGATAAATCTGCAATCCCCTTCTTTATCTGGTTGATAATATTCAAAAGAACTAGGATTATCAGCTCTTTCTCTAAATGCTCCAGATTTTATAATACTGTTATTTAACTCTATTGGTAAATTCCACTCCCCATAATCATAATCTGATATTAATACTGTTCCTTTATCTGATAATAGCAATATAAACCGTTGTTTAATCTTGAAAGACGTATTTTATCTGAATTACACTTGAGACAATCATAATAACTTAGCATAGTGGTTCGCAAACCTTTTCATCTTATGGAACCCCTAGAACTTGAAGGTGCTTTCGAGGAACCCCTAGAGCAAGAAAGTGTTTTCGTGGAACCCCATTCCATACACATACTTTGAAGAATACATCTCAAAATAATATTTAAAGTATATTAACATGCTATGGGCACTTGATGTAAAGACAATTAAAAAAGTATTGCATTTATTATTAAAAAATTATAATCTAGTTTTTTATTATAATTTTGCTCATTAATAATATTAATTTGGGATCCAAATGTCAGTTATCCAAGCATTATTTAATAACTGGGATACGTACGTACTTTTTTTCACACCGTCGAAGTCTAGGTCTATTTAGATTAAATGCAATCGCATTACTTATTCAGAGTTTAATTTGTTTTATACTTTGTTTCGGTAGCCATTCACGTTGAGAAGTATATTTCACTTAAACGCAATGCTCTGAATGGCATTAAAATGTTTATAGCTGTATGAGAAAAAAGGTGCATTTCGTATGAATTTTCAACCTAAAAATTAGATGCTGTTCTTGTTAAATTAAGATTCTAACATCAAATCTGTTGAAATGTTGATAAATTGTTTCTTCTTCACACATTATAGGTGTTTTTACCACAAATACAAAAAGGTGAATTTCCCATTAGAAAACTATTTAGTTTTACAAGGCATTTTGTTAACTAACGAGTAGAAATTATCTCGTCGAACTCGAGATAGTAAACGATAGAATATTCTTAATCTAGTAGGAAGTATATATATATATATATATAAAGATAAAGCGTTTTAATATTAATTTATTATATTATAATAAAAGTTTAAAAAGTGTTGAATAATAAAGTTATTATATATAAATACAATTTTCAGTTTTAATAAGTAGGACGAGCTATAGATACTTGTAAATATATGAACTTGATAGAGAACCATTTTGAATAAACATTTATTTCTTCTCTATTTTTTCATTTTGACTCGTGGAACTCCAGGATTCCGTGAAACACAGTTTGGGAACCATTGACTTGGCATATCACTACTGTTCACTCTAATCTTTTCATTTATTTGTAAAACTCTAGGGGGAAAAAATACTGCTTTGTTAATTTTTTTCGTTTTATCTTGCAACACTATTATTGTATCTTTAAACTCAATAGATAATATCTCCATTTTTAATTCTTGATAGAAACTACTCAGTGACATGATAAAGGCGTTGCTTTCTCCTAAATTAGGATCACTGACTATCATCAAGTCATCTCTTAAACAAGAGAAAATATACTCTTCCACTTGCTTATCTGCAATTAATCTATACCTTTCCTCTATATCTTTGGCCGTTACAACGGCAATTTTAGTATTATTATATCAAAAGTTAAGGTTATTGGTGTTACTTTCCAGTGATTGTCAGTACGCTCGAGTTGCATAGATACATTATTTAGAATAACTTGAAGCTTTTGATACCACTGTATGCCGTTTTTGGAGTTTATACTCCTTAAAAATCGATTTTCATATAAAGCCCCTGGTTTGAAAATATTATGAGGAGTGAGAAATTTTAAAAAGACGTTTAAAAAAAGTGTTGCACGCGCTTCTGCGCATACGCTAAATTTCTGTCCAAAAAAAGAAGGAAGAGCTTTTTTTTCTTCGTTTTTAAAATTGCGATCATTCTTTTCTTACCAAAACCAGACAAAAAATAATTGCAGAATGGGAAAGATCATTTTTATCGCCACGATACGGAAAATTTATGTTTCAAAAATAACGATACTTTCTAAAATGAGACAATATCGATGGGTTTTTTTTAAAAGAATTTTTCAATCATTCTCTACGGACTACTTATCGAAGTAATAAATCGATACTCCATACTAAAAAATTCCATACTTTGGTCTTTTAGAATCAATCAGTGATTTAAAATATAAAATACCAAAAACTTTTTTTCGTACAATTTTTTAAAAATTTTTCAAAATTCCACAATAAAACATTTAATAACTTCGCCCTTTATAAAAATAATCACATGAAACTTTTTTCTTTTTGTCAAACATTATTATTCGTGTTTTGTCCAAAGATTGAAATAATTGCTTAAAAATTACAGATTTTAAAAAAGTTTGGGTTTTTCATTTAATACTCTTCTGTAAGATGGGTATTAAATAAAATTCATTTACACAATACATATATATATATAAATATGCCTCTTTTGTTTAAAACTTATCGTTGTTTGTTATCGATGTGTGAAATTTGGAAAGTTTAACTTAAATATTAAGCCCTCAAAAAAATTAAAAACTTCAAAAAAAAAATTCGCAAACTGCGTTTAGTGTCGTTCGTCTACTGGCGTCATTGGCGCCGAAAACCGGCTTTTGAGCTAAGGGACTTTCTCGCGAGTGATGACTCATACTGCATTCCACCTTAACTTGGCAGTCCAAATCACATCTGTTGCTGGGTTACACAAGATGAGGTTGACTCTATAACAAATGAAAATCACCAAATTTAGCGAGAAAAAAAATGCGTGTGAAAAATTTATTTTTGTTTCATTATGGAAATTTATTTTAATTTTATTATGTACTTTGAGTAACATATATTTATGTAACGTAATTGATGTATATTGTATATATATATATATTATTTTACCGAATCAGTATGTGAAAAATGTGAATAGAATAAAGAATATACTTGCATGGTTTTAGAATTACATAAGAAGCGTTTATTTGCCCTGTTTACTTACTATATAATCAAAGACAACCGTACTTAAGGAGTAAACTCCAGTCGTACGTCGGAGCCGACACACACATTCTTTTTTAATAATAAAATGAGCTAAACTGTTTTGACATGGATAACACATTATCAGCTGTAGTTTGTGATGTGGCTACGCGATTTATCACTGCCATGCGCACAATCTTCCTGTAATCACGGACAATGGGGCGACAAGATGGGTGCGATTGGCCCCGTCGGTCCTTCATTTCCTTCTACATCCAGCGATAACAGATCAGCATCACAATTACTTTGCTTCGTCCAACACGTTGACCGATTTCTCTGAAGGATAATCCCCAATCCCTATAGGGCAACTATTCTTCCTCGGTCGAATTCAGAAACTTGATCAATAAAGGCTTTATGTCTTCCACGAGGAATAGTTTAACAGCTTACGCAAAAAAAAAGTGCACGAAAAAACAATTGCCGTACTTCAAATCACCAATCTGTTCTCCCTTATATAGCACTTGTGGGTGGCGCTACGATCGCCCATGATTTGTGTCTGCGCTGTAATGCTAATGATTTGCATATTTAATCTCCGTAAATGCATGATACAAATTTCACATGGTTTGCATGCTTCCTTCAGGGTGTTGCTTTTTGTTTGGCCAGCATTGTATATAAATTTAAATATTTGTCTATTTATTTGTTTTTAACTTATACAAATTGACATCGTTGATTCTCATAGCTGCAAAATTTTGATGATGACGCTGATGTTCTGAAGAACCGTATTCATAACCACCAAAAAAAAATAATTCAGATTTATTATTGATTATTTTTCTAAAACCTCCTTACTTTAAGGAAGAATTTTTGTATATATGTACGAAGTGGCCAAATGCCGGGATTTGCAGCAAATAGTGGAAAACCCTTTCCGCTTATGTTTAGATAACAATTACTTCATTTGGCGACATCTTGTGGTTTGGCAGCATATAAATTTTCGTGAGTATTAAGCATTATCTATATAGTAATAAGGGAAAAGGTTTGTGTATTTACAATGTAGCACAAAAACAAAATGATTTAGACGCGTGAAATTTGGCACGTCGCATCTATGGGCCATGCTGCTGTACATTAAAAAAAAGCTATTTTGTGTGTTGTTTTTTTTTCGGAATTCAAGCTATATATATATAGAGATTTTTTTTAATTCAATTTTTGAACGAGTTTCATGAGCTCTGGATTTCACTCCTACCTCTAAATGCTAAAAAATATTTTATTCAGTTTTTTTTTAAGGATTGTTAGATATTTTTTTACTACAGTTATATTTATTTATTGGTATATCTATCCGTTATTTTGTTCTTAGAGACAGAATTACAATTGTTATTCGAATAAAAAGATTTTAACTATTCTACCAATAACTGAAATTTAGTTTTCTTGATTTGGCAACAGGGTTTTTATCTACAATTCTAGTTTACGTTGCGTGACGAAGCAATGTTGTCTAAAGTTTTTTAACTAAAAATGGCTTTGATTTGTAAATTTCAGGAACACTAATTTGTGATATCGGTATGTCGCAGCTTTTTCCGTCTAATAATTTTGCAATTTACTTAAAATTATTAAAAATACAATTTAAAAATTTGACCTTGTGTTTTATTTAATCCTTTCATCTTGTGTGTGTGTGTGATTGTTATAATTTTCACAATTCCTTCATCCGAATAACGGGTATACCAGCTGGTGTATTTATATAGGCGCACATGTGTGTACATTAGAATTGAATGTGAGCGAAGTATAGTATATTTTTCTTGGATGTATGTATAAATACCATACTTCTGACTCTGCTTATAGTATTTTGGCATTAAGGTGATTTTTTTTAACGATGATCGTGGAAAGAGCGAGGAGGCTTTGAAAAGGAAAATATATCCACATTTTCATTGACGGACAAACGGGTAAAACGGTAACATAAAAGTACAGCACAAATATAAAAAGAAAAACATGCACACACTTAAGATGATTGCAAAAATATTCTTTTTGCGCTCTAGAGATCTCGTCATTTTATAGTAATGCGCAACCGGAAGCGCGCCATTTAAATCATATAGTTTCAGGTAAAGGCTTTTCTGATTAGTCCAGATACGCGGAAGATGCATGATTGCATTAAAAAAACTGTCGCTTTAATTTTGGGAAGAAAAGGTTCTGATTTCCCATTAGGTGAATAAACTAGAAATTAATCGTAACGCGAAGTCACGCAGAGTAAATTTAAGTGTTTAATTAAGATGTAGGTGATGTAATCGTGTTCGTCTTAAAACGGATGAGGCTTGGTACTTTTGCATTTTGTTTTATTTATGTAGAAAACACACACATAAAAATAACAGCCAAAGAGCAAACGGAGTAACATAACGAAGACAAAAAACGATTTAAATCTTCCAGAAAATCCTAGTATTTATACAAAATTTTACTTCCGTAAAAGCCTCCTCTTATTGGGCCAAATACATCAAACGATGCAGGTTATATAATTCCTAATTTAAAAATATGAGCTTGTAATTTCAAAAAGTTACAGTTATATCCCATTAGGCAGATAAACTAGTAGTTGATTATTACGCGAAATCCTGGAGGGCTCAGGAACATTTTAAATTAAAAAGCCCTCAAGAGAATATATAATCAAAGGTATCTTCCCACCAAAGGTTTAGGTTCCCATACTTTCAAACGCATAAGCTTTGAATGAATGAATATTAACGTCGCACTGTTCAGCTACACAAGGGC
>BMAV01010703.1:21950-66592 GCA_019973955.1 Trichonephila inaurata madagascariensis | reverse complement strand
GCCCCCCCCCTCTCCTAACTTCCACACCACATCAACTGGAGGACGTTTGATCTTAGACAGATTTAACGTGCATCGCTCCCTTGAGCGGTTCTTGGCTCAAACTCATGACACGCTGGCTACGAGTCTGTTGCCTTGACCACTGTGCTACCGCGGCCACCCATTCCACCGCAGAAAATCCCTCTTGGGAACACAAAAGTAGCAATCCAATCCCATTTAAAGAAGTAGGTATGGTATTTTTTGTAGAGGTAATTCCAGTAGATAATTTTATTTTAGACTGATTGGAAGGATTTTCAGCTATTGGCGACGGTCCTCGTAATTATGAATCATTGGTGAAGTGACTAAAACAACACCTTTGCTGCTTCTCCATCTCCTAACTTCCATAACACGCCAACTACAAAACTTTGAGCCACTACAGATTTACGTTTTTCACCTCCTCTATACCTAACAGGACTTCAATGGCATCAGGATTCGAATCTAATCTGGAACTCGACAGAGCCGGCCACGAGTTCGTGATTTTGACCACTAAGCTATCGCGGTCATTGCACGAGACAAGGTCAACAGCTATCACTTCATAACCGTTTTCGCTCTGAAATCGCGATGACAGATTAGACGAAATATTATTTGACTCGAATCGCGTGCAGAGAAGAACGTGCTGAAAATGTGATTACGATTACGTGTGAAGTGACTGGGTCGGAATTTAGGCTGGATATCGTAATAATTGCTGTATGCTCTGTTCATCATATTTCTTATTTATGTTCGCGTCACTCAGATTCTTGCTTTTGCAATTTTTCCCCTCGCAAATAATATTAAATAAATAAACATCGTTGTGTGTGTTGAATATGAGTTTTTATCTGAAATTCTTGTGAGTTTCTCGCTTGAGAATTCTTTGAAAATTATCGAACAGAGAATCCACGGAGGTTCTACAAATTAAATAAGATTATAAAATACGCATATATAAATTAAGAGTTCTGTAATTGAAAATATATATATATATATATATTTCGAAGAGAGGGGCATGTTATTTAGCAACGAAGCTCTTAAATGTTTTTTTATTTTGTTTAAAAAAAACCGTTTCATGGATTATTGTTGTTTATTTTTAAAAATTTCATTACATATATTTTTTTAAAAAAATTAAAAGATGTACATCAAAATAAATACCTTAATTAAAGGCATATTTTCATGCTTAAAGTAAATACGCTAATATCTTAATTAAAATATTATTATTTTGTAAAAAGTGTTTAAAAATGTATCTATCGAATGAAAAATAAGCTCACATATTTCCTGAATAATCCAACTCCATAGGGCCGCTATAGAGTTGTAGACAGAGGATAAACAGTTGGAGAATTATGAGTTCGATGCTCGTACTATTACATGCAATCACTTTAGATTACGATGCTTCTAAAAAAGAAATTTATTGGTAGTTTGTAAAGGCATTCAAGTGGAATGGTATTAGAACTAGGAAAGTGAAGCATTTCAGAGCAAATGAAATTATTCAAAATTCCCAGTTATTAATTAACACCCACCGTATTTAAAATAAGAATTCCGCAAATAAACGTTTACACTCTCCTAGCAAAAAATCAATCGAAAAACGAAACCCAGAAGCAAAAGATGGTCATTGTTAGAAAATTGCACATAATTCAAATTTGTATGTGGATACACTGCTCTTACCATTTAAGCTCCATTATCATCTATGGAAACTTCAAGTTGTAAAAAAAGCAATCAAGTACTGTATTCTTAACCGTACTTGAACTGAGAAATATATGTTTTCCCCTAATATATCAAAACATACTCTTCCAAATAAAGTAATTGTAGAGAAATTTCTATATCTTGAATAAACAAGTAAAACAAAATTCACTAATTCACAGAAACAACCAAGATAAAACGTTGTTAAAGTGTTCAGTATACACGTTGCAAAATATAATTTCGCGATAATCTAGAGTAACACAAACGCATCCACTATCAGTGAATTTTATTATTTTTACAAAGTGCAAGGAGCTTAACCGCCGAACATTAAATATATTCTTCTGCTGATAATGATTTTCAAATTAGTAATACTTAACACGGAAGTGAAATTTAAATTCTGAAACGTGTTTTTTGTTATCAGTAAATTCTCGTAAAGATTCCGAACGCGTTCAGAATGCTTTTATAAAAATAACATATTAAAATATTATAAATACTTTTTAGACATCAATACCAGTATAAGTATTAATACTTAGCCAAAGAGAGAGAGAGCAATATTTAAAATAAGTTACCTAAATTTTACAAAAATCACAATTATAAACGAAAATTTAGCAATTTTTTAAAAATTCTTCAAATGCAATTAGAGAAAAGAAGAAACAAACATATTAATAAAAGTACTACTAAAAAAAACCAACTTTCGTTTATCTAAAAAAATGTACTAAAATTTTAATTTTTTTTTTAAAAAATATTATAATTTTAGAGTTGATAGAATAAATATTATAAGAAAAATGACATGTTTATGAGGCTATTATTGAAATAAAAGGCTACAACTCAAAAGATATTCAAACAATAAGAGTGATTTTAGAACATTTCCCTAAAAAATAACATAGATATCAGGTTTATATATATAAATGTTTCATAGAAAATGGATTCATGAGATGATTTTGACTTATCAAACTCATCATGATAGATTTTTAACAATTTAAATGCCCCTTCTGGAAGATTCAAGAGCCACTTCTGGTTTTTCTAATTTTATGTACCGTAAAATCCGGCGTATAACGCACACCTATGCTTTAGAGCAGCATATTGTAATTTTTAGGTATATTTGCCATATAACCGCCTTTTTTACGAAAAAGTCCGAAATGTTGGTATACAATGTTCTCATGTTTTAAAGTCATTTATACCAGGTAATATCTCAGACTTCTGAAAAAATAGTATACTAGAACTATAACTCTTTTTTTTTTAGTTCGTAAGGTATAATATTTCTTTTAAATAAACAGTATTTCGCGCGTTGTGTGTAGAAATAAATTTTTTTTATGATCATCTATTTTGTTATATTTAAAACTATCATTTTTATATCCGGAGTATAACGCGCACCCTTAAATTTCGATCTCATTTTTTGTGTTAAAAGTGAGCGTTATACGCCGGATTTTACGGTATTTTATTGTAACACCTCTGTAACGTAGGAACAAAATAATACCAGTTTCGTAAAGCAAAAATAAAAAGAAATGAAAAAGAACCAATAATGTACGTTTGGATCAATATTAGTTATATCGACCTTAAAAAACCTCTAGCTAAATTTTTTAACTTTTAGTGTAAGAATTAAGTACCTATATACAAATATGGTGCATGGATTTTAAATTTAATTGGCTTTGATGTTCTTGTTTTGTATGTACTATTTTTGTGCAATCATTCAACCGCGAACGCGAAAGGATTAGAGAATATTAAATGAAATACTGTTAACTATTTTACTGTCGCTAGTCTGCCTTTCGACAAAATCTTGTCTGTACAAATGTCGTCTTCTTTTCAACTAACTTAAATATATTTACTTTGTAGTTTTTGGAAATGTGTATTTGGCAACAAAATTTTATTCAATCGGATAGATTCATGTGACGTCGTAGTCACATGATAACTGCAATCACGTGTTTCCAGCCCCAATCAGTTTATTAGCTTCGCTGATGCCAAATTTAGTTTTTTTTTGCAGAAACTTTCTTTTAAAAAGTACATATTTGTGAATAATATTAATCCACCTAAGTATATAAATAAATACACTTGATTTAAAAATACTCGAATAATATAAGAATTTTTTTTTTTTTCAATTTTAAAAAACTTTTTGAAGAATCTGAATATTTGAACATCTTTAATCAATTATCAAATTTAAAATTGTATCTAAATTTTACAAGCAAGATAAGAACAACAAGTGTAGTGTTAGTTTTAAATCAATGGCGAATACGTTATCGCATTTATCCTGTGGTCGTCATGAATCTGTTCCATTTCTTACACAAGTTTCAGCATTAATAGATTCAGTTGAGAGCTCAGAAAGGAAAATTGAAATTTAAGCTATGATCGGTTCTGCAATCGAATAAATTTATATAAAATTTGAAAAATTTTTATTTATATTTTTAAAAAGCTACAACGTTAAGAAATTGAAACAGTAGGAATGACATCTCCACTTTTTCTTGATTGATTTCGGATTAAACTGGACAGCAGCAACAAATCTAGACAATGTGTCAGAAATCATTAAAAGATTATTATGATAGTTACAAATGTGGATAAAGTATGTTTCTCTTTGCAAATTTTAAATTATTCTACGCTTTTTAGCATTTGAACTTCATCTCAGATCCTCTGAAAGTAGCAATTAATACGAGCAAGCAATTTGTTTCTATTAGCCATTGAAACATAATTCATCTTTCTTTTTATATAGAGAGTCGATAAAAGTTGACCTATGATTTTCTCTTTCGTCTTACGATTTATTTCAGGACAAACACACCTGCTGAAACTTCAAGTTGTAAAAAGAAAAGGGCAATAAAAAGTGCAATACTCGTAACCGTACTTGGTCTGAGGGATATAATGCGTATTTTTTTTTTACTTTAAGGTATCAAAACATTCTCTTAAAATAAAGTAATTGCAAAGCGATTTCTATGCCCTGCAGTAAACAAAAAAAATATATACTGATTCTTAGAAATAGTCATGACAAAGCATTATAAAGTGTGAAATATAATGTTACAAAATGAAATTTTATGATCATCTACTACAACGTAACAGGTGTACTGGCGTTAGACTATTATTTTTTGAAAAAATTTCATTTGATTGAAAAGCGTGTAAGTTGTTAAATATTAATATGGAGATGGGACGCCGTAATCTAGTTGGATAGTAACAGACTCTCAGCCAACGGATTTTGTGTTCGAATTCTATTCCAACATCTCTTGCAATGATATAGATCAGGCGTACTCAACCTTTTTTTGTGCTGGGCCACATACATATGTCAGCTATTTCACGCGGGCCGCCTACATATGTTAGTTATTTCACGCGGGCCGCAACATGAGGTTACATGGGGGAGGAGGGAGGGGGAATGCTTTAAGATCAAGATAACATTAGAAATTTAAAATATGGAAAATTGATCAAAATATTATAACTCCTGTTTTGCTTTTTTTAATTATTATTTTTTTAATTTTGAAGTAAACTTTTTATGGCACACGGTAGGGAAAAATTTTCGTTACGCGTTACCAGTTACGGTTACGCGATGAACGCAGGTAGAAATGAAAGAGGTTCCGAATTTTTCCCACGTTTTTATAAAAACGCTATCTAATTCATACTATTTATCTTAAACAAAAAATAATTACAGAATCCGAAAGATCATTTTTTTCACCAAGATATGGTATATTTTTTTAAACAAAATAATAATATTTTCTATTTTTTACGATTTTTTTTAAAATCAGTCAAAATTGATACGCTTTTATAAAAATGGTTTCTAAATCATTCCCTTTCAGTTTCCTTTCTCGTTAATGAATTGATATTTTATCCTAAACAAGTTCATGCTTTTCTCTTTTAAAATCAGTCATTAAAAAAAATGCCGAAACCTTTTTTTTTTTAACGATTTTTCAAAAAATACTCAAAATTTTAATTAAATATTTAATAACTTCATTATTTATAAAAATAATCTAAAGAGAGAGAAACTTTTTTTTTCCATATGTAAAATAGTTGTATCCGTAATCTGTTCAAAGATTGAAAAAATGGATAAAAAATTACGGCTTTTAAAAATTTCTTTGTGTTTTTCGTCTATTAGCCATTTTAAGAGAATTTTTTACGATTACCAATAATATAACAAACTTCATAGGATGACTTTGTTACCGCTGTGATATGACCACTGACAAAACACTTTGTTGCAGTTTCAAAGAATACTCAATGAAGCCTATTTACATCTCTTAAAAGAGATCTTGGAGGAAAAGTGTCATTGAATCTGATTCTGTTTACTGATACTTTTAAATACAGCACTTTCGAGGGAAATCAAACAAATACTGATCCATGTTTGTTTTTCACTACCAAACAGTCAACTTCCAAATCGCTCGAATATTTTTCGCTTGCAAGGTATGAAAGATTGTTAAAAATTAGTTCCAGCCACAAAATTGTCGCTACTCCACTGTTGTCTGTTATCACTAACCGTAACCGTTACAAATAGAAAAAGAATATCAATTCGCAGCCATACGACATCGACAGCAAAAAAGCAAAAGTGATATGTTTGATTTCTTGTCAAAGAATTTTGCATCAAATTTTTAATACTTTGTTCTTAAATAAGTGAATTTCTCAGAGCAATGGGTCGTGGCCGGGCCACTTAAAAGAGTAAGGTGTGCCGCATGCGGCCCGCGGGCCAAAGGAAATCATTGATATAGATCATAGGTTACCAACCTTTTTGGAATTGGCGCCCCCTTTTCTAGTGAATATTTCGATACCACCCCCTCCCACTCAAGAGAAATAAGAGTGTACATAATACATTGAGAAAACAAGAATCAATTTTAAAATAATATTCTATTACTAATAGAACATATTTTTTAATTTAATTTTTTTCGTAAGCCCCCCAATTTTTTTTTATTTGCGAATCTGAAATAGTAGTTGCCACAGACATATTTAAATGTGTAATATTATATATTTTAGTTTTAGATAGGATATTGTTGGAATTTAAACACTTTTTTGAATTTCTTCTTTATTTAAAATAGTAGAATAAAAGTTTTAGCTTATACATGTTATAAAGACGTTTTTGAAACAAGGTTTTGATTATATGAAGTAATTCAAAATAAACCATTGCTTTCAAAATAAAAAAAAAAATGACAGTTTCAGCCTTTAAAGAATCACGCGTTAATTCCTAGTTAACATATTTAATTATATTTTTTATGATATACGTAATGAAATGCAGTGGACGAAACATTTTTCCTACTGCTCACAGACAAAGACAACACGTATTTATTACAAAAATTAAAATTTACTATATCATTCAATTTAATGCAGTTCTAAATGTATATAATGTAAGTTTTTCATCCACTTCCCGAACTACCGAAATATGTGAATTTTCGCACACGTGATAGAAATGATTTTAATTCATACAATCAACATAAGGTAACGTATTGAAGTTTACTTTTGTTAGTACACAATCAGTGTGGTTTTTTTTTTAGTCTTTTTTGGACTATATTTGGTTAATCTACCGAAGCCCCTCCGTGTTATCTCAACGCCCCCTAATTTTCTCTGGGTCTTTTACTGTCCTCCTGACAGCCCCAAACGCCCACGTTAGAAACCTATGATATAGGTGAAAGTCGAGTATTATGGAATACCGTTTGCATTTCTAAAAATAACTTTACTGGTTTTGATAATAAAAAAAAAATCTCAAATCATCATGGATATATACTACAAACGATTTTAAGAAAATTTTACTTGTCAAAAGAGATAATATTTATTTTGTTGTTATAAAAAAATTTATTTAAAAAAATGATAAATGGAGGGTATTATGGAATAGTCAAGTAATATGGAATAGGTCGTTTAAGCCATTGAGAAACTAACACCATAAAACGTAGTTATCTTTAACTACAAAAGCCATATTTTTAAAAATACGGGAAATTCATTTCTGCTTCGAGTCTATTCAAAAAAGCTACAAATATAATCTTTCCCAGCTCCAATATAATCAGGGTGAGAAAACAAAAAACAGTTGAAGAGCATTGAATTGAAGAGAAAGTTTCTGCAAAAAACAAGACTTGGCAACACCGGAGCGCGTGAACTGATTAGTTGGAAACACTGGATAGTTTTTATCGTGTGACTATGACGTCGCATGAGTTTTTAAATTGATTGGCTAGAGTCACGTGCATTTTACTATCATGTGACTATGACGTCACATGAATTGAGCCCATTATGACGTCGTGTGAATTTATGAACTGATTTTCTGGAAACACGTGACTGCAGTTATGTGACTATGACATCTATGACATGTGTGAATTTAGCCCATAGCGTCACATAGTGAAGAGACAAAATATGACACTATTGGCTCTTCAGATGAATGCTTTTCTACACTTGTCCGTGGATGAGATCTTGAATAGCCCCATAATTTCTATTTTAATTTAATTTAGAAAATTTTACTATCCTGTGTAAAGTTCAAGTGTTATCAATGAAAAATCAGGAAGTAAATAATGTAAAGAGCTTTGTAGATTATGACTTTGTTTAGCATGGAGATAAGTGCCATTGCGAATTGTGTTCTGAAATTCTTGTGTGTCGAACATCATCAAGCGACATTTTGAAATTCATCAAAAAAAAAAAACAAAAAAAAAAGAATTTCCGAAAAACACTGAGGAAGAAAAATAATTTACTTTCTCAAAGGAAGAGGATAAATAGACTAAAATCAATATACTTTATTTTAAAAATTTGTAAAAATCAATAGCAATGTGTTACGCGGAAGCTAGATTTGAAATTTCTCAAGTACGAATTACACGATCGAAAACATTTTTAAATGGAGAATTTATAAGAGTAGTTCCTAAAGAAAACTGTTTTAATAAATTCTATTTCAAGATTTTAGTAACAAAAAGGGATTGTTCTAAGAATTCAAAAATTATTATATAATACTCAGAAATACTTTTAAAAATAGGATTTTAAAAATGAGTGCCGATATTATTTTATATATAGTTGTAATTATACCATATTTGTCTCGATGAAACAACTGACAGAAAATCATCTGCCAGGTTGGCAATTAGCCCAGATGCTCAGTGGTAGCATATCCAGCTTCCACGCCACAGGTGCGAGGTTCAAACCCCGAGCAAGGCAAGGTCGATCCATCCTTTCATCGTCTTAGCGGTTCGACAAATAAGTAACAAGCTAGCTTGGGATTTAAACACTAGAGATTCTCGTCAAACTGACCACCTGACCGGAACATCTGCTCATGCTCAAGGTCACGAAAACTGAGATGGGCACAGTAGGCCTTGGCCCTCTTTAGCCTGTTGCGCCACTGAGACAGAGAGATTTGCAATTGTTGCGTGTTTCCAGACAGAACATAACATAGTAAATATACTTATAACATATACTTTTAACATAGTAAATATACCAGAAGCAAGTAATATAAAAAAAAATTTAAGTCAATTCCTACTTAGGCCAACAAAAATTTTTTTTTATTTTAGTTACATTTTATTAAATAATTATAAAATTAATATAAATATGTATATACATATGACACAGAATTACTGTATTAAGTGGCAAAATAGAAAGCGATTTTCCATTTTCTTTTTTATATATGGTATTGGACTATTTTTTTTTTGTTTGTTGCTATTTATTTGTTAATTAAATTTAATTCAATAAAATAGTATAGTAAAAAAGAAATCACATTCTCAAAAATTAGGCCATCCCAGGTGAGATTTGAACTCACAACCTTCGAATTAGAAGTCGAACGCGCTATCCATTGAGCTGCAGGGACACAACGAGCGATTTTCCTTCTTATATATGGTGCTGGACTATCATTTTTGTTTGTTACTATTTATTCATTAATTAAATAGAATTGATGAATTAATATTTGAAAAAACTGTATTAACATCAAGTTTAAAAAATGTATTTGAATTTGAGTGGATGAATATAAGGTATTTTATTAACGTTTGAAAATTTGAACAAGATATATATAGGGAGAGCGTGAACTAATAGTAGTAGTTGAAAAATGAAAGGTATTGATGTTTGTAAAAGTTGTCAATGAATTGAAGATACTTAAAATGGAATTTTAAAAATGATTTCTGTTACTACAGATGGAGCTCTTAATATGACTGGATCAGAGAAAGGTTGGTTTAAACTTAATTCGAAAAACCAACTTTATTTGAAAATGAATCATGCAATAGATTTTCATTGCTTAATCACCAATAAGTACTGTGACGTCTCACGCGTCCTTTCTCTAACATAACCTCTGTGTTCTTTGACTGCCACGATTAATGGCAAATCTTTTCCAACCCAAATCCAAGAAGTGAAACGAGGGATAGATGCAAATAAGATAACCTTTAAAAGGACAGAAGTTTTAGTAAGCGCGATGGCAATTTAGAGAAAGTTCAGTTCAGAAAGGATAGAAGTGTAAAATGATGGCTTACCTAAGAATCACGAAAATCTCGCCATTCATCCAAGGTACATACCATTGTACGCCAGCTTAGAGGAATATCTGAAGTGGATTGGACCGTTGCTTAGATTTCAAGGTAGGAAGATTATATTCTGAATGCGAATGATATAACATAAGTATATATATAAGTGGTCCAATTGCGCGATCTGTGTTAATTACGGCTACGTGTTTTGGTTTATTCTCACTTAATATAAGTTTGTTCGATATATAAGTAATTTAAGTTAAATTCTTAATAAAAGTCATATTAAGAATTCTAAAATGTCTCATCATTTCGAGAATCCCACACTACGCTGAAACCCCACGATATGGTCAACGAAGATCGACCATGTCACAGTACTAGTTACAAAATTTGGAACTATCAAGAAATATCAAGAAATGTTAATCAAATCGTAAATTTTATAGTCTTACGTGACATGTTTAAAACGCAAAAAAAAAAAAAAAAAAAAAAAAAAAAAAAAATCTTTCATTGTGAATACAATACTCTTTTAATGGGGAATATAACGTACGATGGCTAAGTCGGGCTACATTTTTAGAAAAATCTAAGAGTTGCCTGGGAAACCTGATTTTGTTTCAAATAGTTTTGGAAGTTGGAATACAGGAACAATTTTAGAAGATACCGATATAATACCGATAATATATAATACCGATGGTCGACAAAGGTAATGTTCTTCACGCACATAACAAAATGAACATGATATTGCAAGGCCCATGGAAAAACAATTGAGGCGATGTTTGAACTGATAAATGATTTGAACACAGAAATTTTTTTTGCAAGAGATATTGAATTGAATCTAGAAAACTAGATAATTTTCCAAAGTAATTGAAACTTCAAATATGAATTTTCAAAACTTCTCTGTTCTATTTCTTCTAACAGTTTTCAAAAATATTTGCACAATTTTCAATAGCCTCTCAAAACTATCCAAACTGATTCGACGTAAAGGATTTCTATAACAATCTAATGAATTAGATAACATTAAAAGATTTAAAATTATCGACTGCATTTGCAATTTTGAAACAAAACTTGCCATATATGTGGAAAAGCTTTTTAAATTGGAACATTATCGAGTGTCCAATGGTACAGAATATGAATCACGTATCATGTGTGGAATAGTATGCCAGCGTGTACCGTCAAAGGCAAAAAATAGATTGACATTCAGCAGCATGTATTACCTTTCACTCGACACAACACCCTGATATCAAAACTCTTGCAAGTAACAAAATGTCCATAACTTGCAACAAACCGTAAAAATAGCTTGCTTCAAACATAAGAATTATTAAAATTGGTTTTTTTAGTCCTTTTTACATTGAATAAATGTTGTATTCAGTTTCTGTTCTTTGTTTATTATAAATAAAAATTATATAGGTGTTTATATCGGTTATAGGGACCATGGAGCCAAACACACTACAATATGTAGAAAACACGAGAAATATTCTGGTCTAACATTGTTTTTTGTGTGTATATAGGGGGTGTTGCCGAATTTGACCAATAAATTCAGACGGGGCAGCATGGGGACGACAAATCAATATAGAACATGGGGTCGCAAACCACGTTTAATCGAAGTAATTCACAAAATCATTTATGAAAGGTGTAATGTCGATTGGAATGAAAAAGGCAATAAGATTTAAGAAATACATTTATTTGACTCAAGGCATGTTAACAATACGAACGATGTATCACAGCTCGACGTCAGAAATGCAACAACATGTGATTGTCACACGAATGGTTCGATGTTGTGGCCGCGTAGGACACAGTATAGCCGACACCAACAGGCGAAGGATTGTTGAATACCTGAACACAAAACTGGTGTGCTGGCAATGTCAGCTGAAGCAACGACGATTTGTGCCTAGAGGTCCTTCACTGTGGCCACCAGCGTCTCATACATAAACGGTTTCTCATGCACAACGATATCCCAGAAGAATAAATCCAAGAAGTTCAGGTTCGGGAAGCGTGGAGGCGTGGAGGTGTCCAATGTACCTCCCGGGGTATGTAACATGGAGGTAGTTACGCACAGGAATCGAAAAATGTGCTGGTGTACCATCGTTCGTAAGCCAAATGTTCTGGTGCGTAATGGTCGCTACTCCCTGCAGAAACTCCGGGAGAAGTGGGAAATTTTCATATTTGCAGGTTTCTCCAACCCCACCTCGGTGCTCCAAATCCCCTCATTCGTTTGGCCACTCCCCTCGTCTGGCTCCTTATCCACCCGAGGACAACTAATATCGCGATTTTCAGCGACTAAACGTGGTTTGCACCCCCCATGTTCTATGTTTATTGGTCCTCCCCATCCTGCCAACAATCACCCCTCTGAATTTGTTGGTTGAATTCGGCAACACCCCGTATAAGTATATATACTCTTATTGCCATCGCCTCTTGATTTAAAAAGAGCAAAACTTTAATTTCGAAAACGGAAGTATGTTCATCTTGTACGGCTGATTACTTCCTCACGGAGTCGATTTCCACAAAACTCGTTCTTAACGGTTTTCTACTCTACAAAAGAAGAGTGTTTACCAAGTCTCAAGTCTATCGTGGGGGGGGGGGGGTCCTAATAGCTCAAAAACGCTAACTCTTTACGCTGCTATTCTAACGTTCCTATTGCAACGCTCTCGTAGCTCCCCTTTGTTATACGATTTTTGTAACACTCGTTTATAGTGGATCTCTACTCAACAAAAGATGCATGCTTGCTAAATTTCTAGACTATACAACTAGTTTCGGAGATCTCGTGATGAGAGTGAGTGAGTAGTTTTTTTTTAAATCGCATATGTTTTCAGAGAGCATGTTTCGTATCGGATGATATCGCCACTGTCCGTGTCGGACTCATCTTAGAAAAGAAGTCATCACCTCATGGTACCTGTAACCGATAAGTACAGTTATATAAGGTACTATTTATATATAACCATAAAGTACTGGCACCCGAAAAAATTTCCTTTCCAATCTACTTTAATCTTGGCACTTAGACAAAATCCTTTTTCTGTTCCTGACCCAATATTTGCTTCGTCATTTAGCGATTTCGTATTTTGAAAGTGATGTAAAACATTCTTACTGAATCGATTCTTGCAGTAGCTTCACGAGACGTCAAACATGCAATTCAGCTTTTTCTTGATGATGAAAAACTTTTTTTTTTATATATATATATTTCAGATTTCTAATCTTTTTCTCGACAGATGTATTTCAGTATTAAAACTTGAGTTCTTTTAGCCCTTAAATACATATTGTAGCCAATTGTATCTACATTCCAGTTTTTCACTTAATTCTACTTAAAAACCTAAGTGTGGCGTTTCCGAACACATGTTCATAACCACAAACAATAAATTATGTGTGAAAGAAAATACCTAACATTACTTTTGGCGGGTAAGTTTCTTTTTCAATTCCTACTATTAGCTCACGATCTCTATTTACTTATTTTTTTATTTATTTATTTACCTTGATGGAATTTTCAATCGTTAATAAAATACATTTTAAAGCGCTCAATTGAGCTGAAATTTTATATATATGATTATTTTGGATGACAATACAACAATTTAATTATAATTACTAAAAATTTTAATTGATTAAAACTAATTATTTAAAGAATTAGAAATACATCCACGTTGTCATCCTTTTTGGTGACTTAGCGACCCTCTTGGCAACTTGTGTCAAGACTTGAAAAGGTTTTTTTCTCACGTTTTAAAGCATTCAGTTGAACTTTTATATACATGATTGTTTTGGATGATAATACGATACTTTAATGATAATGAATAAAAATTAATTACCACTTAATGTGGTGATTCTGTCCTATATATATACATATTTATCTTAATTGTAACTATTTAATAAAAAGTAGCTAGAATAAAAATTTTCTTTGTTGATCTAAGAGTAGGAATTAACTTAAAAAAATTTTTTTTAATACTACTTGTTTTTAACATTTGAATGGAAGAGGGGGATGATATATAAAGAAAAATCTCTCGCAGAGAGATATTTTTTGTCTTCGAGTTTCCTATAAATGACTGATTTATCTAACTGAAAATAAAATTATACTTCTATGCTATCAGGTAATCTATCAATGTTTGATCTTACATATGAAATTTTTTTGGGTATATGACGGATTTTCGGGAAATATACTCTTTGTTGTTAAAAGTCTACATACAACTTAGCTCAAAATAAATGCACAACATTATTTTACCTAGATTTTTACTTATTTTTTACATAACTACATTTTAATTATAAAACGATTTTTTTTAATTCAAAATTTAAAAAAAATGATGCATTTTGAGGGTTAAAGAATAGTTTTAAAAATAGTTTATCTTCAAGATAAGAGAGATATTTTAATTTTTACAAAAACTAGAGCACTTTATTTTAGCTATTATGTGTGAAATTGCTTAAAAAACAGTGATAATATATTCACATAAAGAAATGTAAATTTTGTAATAAAACTGTGATTGACAAATCTGATGTTTAAAACATTTCTGCTGTTTTACAGAACCTACACAAAAACTTTCAATAAATTATTTTCAAAACTTTTTGAGCAATAGCTGTCTCCGTCTGAACTTTACGGAAAAAAACACATCTCAAGTAAAATGCATTTTAAAATTTAACATCTTATGTAAAGTTATGGTATCTGCTTTTACTAAGACACTTGTAGTTTTTGTTCTAGTAAATGGAAAATAAAAAACTTGGTATTTTTATTAAACTAATAAGATGGCCAATAAAATAAAATCATAAAAAAATTGTCAATTTTTAAAAAGAAATCATGATTTTAGGGGAGTCGGATACCTTAAAGAGATCATTTAAGTAAACGAAAATAATTATGTAAAAAATCCCATGTGTTCCAAAAATTTGCTTATCAGCCAATCAATTACACATTAAAGTCCTTTTTTAAAAAAAATAATAAGGAGGATTTGTAACTTTTTAGATTAAAATAAGCATTTTTTTCTCTCTGCTTGTTTGTTTCTTGGTTATAAGAATTATACCCCGATTTTTCTCCAGCACTTTGAATTTCCCATGTTGAAGATTTCAGTTTTATTGACTTGCCTTTTCCGCTTTTGTGAGGTTCTGTTATCTCAAGCTCACACACAAGATTCAACTTCAGAGTTTTGTGGATTAATCAGCTAAAAAAAGTAGTCCGTAACTTGTCTCCCCATAGTGAATTCTTGCGCCATATGTTGGTTAATCAATCTCATATCTTTTCAAAACTGTTTTTAAAATTTCTAATTATCATTTTAATAAAACTCTTTTTAAAGAAAGTAATCTAAAAGATCATACTCTCATACATCAATTATTACACTTATTTGTAAGAGATTTATAGCAATGGCAAGTGCCTTGATCGGTGATTTATCAAATCGTCGATTCTAATTCTGGTACAAAAAGATCCGAAATGTAGAGGGACTGATGCGCATTAAATTTATAGGGGCCCAAAGTTCTGCAGTTAGTCTGTTGTGGAAGTTTGGAGAGTGGGGTCCTCGTCACTTGACCATGACTCTAAATTAAGACGAAATCTTCGAAAGGCGACATTGATCATCAATTAATCAATCAATCTTGACTGGTGATGTTCATCGAAGTAAGAATTTAAAATTGTTTCTGGTAAATTTTTTAATGTCTGATTTATAAATAAAACATCCATAAAAGCGTTAAACTAATTTTTCCAGTTAAGAAGAAATTCATAACTGTCATCCGTCTAAATTAATTTTTGCAAGTTTAATTTTTTTTTTCCTTTTCAAATTTGGAAGTATTTAGAAACAAGATTAAATAAAATTATGTAATATTTATGCACAAGCTTTTAGAGGATTTAAACCTTGTGTTCTTTTTTAATTCTTTCCAAATAAATTTGCAATTTAAAATGTAACAAGAATGAGTTATTGTATTTTTAAGGAGATTACATATATTTCATACATATGAGTAAATATACTTAATTTTTCTTAAAATTGTTCCCGCCAAGAATGATTTTTTTATTTGGGGGGAGGCTCAAACTGTTGTCTCACTGAAAGGGAAATGGGTCATTCGACAATAGCTGGAAATTAGAGCGATAATGCGTAAAAATCTATTCTGAAATAAAATGCAAGCTTCTTAACACAATTTTATAAATAGCTTAAAAAAATGTAAAAATCTGTAATTTTAATTACGTATTAGTTACACCTTATCACTGTTCAAATGTGACTACTTTCACCAATAATGAGCTTAATTTAAAGAAATATATTATAGCAGCCACATGAATTCCTCTTATAATTCGAATGCATTAAGAAAAACTTGTACAGAACTAAGTAATTATATTGTCAATCCACTGATGAATTATAATAATTTGTAGTTCACATTAGAAATTATAGGAGGAACTTAAATAAAATCAAATTATAATTTTGCTACAGTTGTAAAACTGTCATGTTTAAATCGAGAACTGTGTTTTTTCTTCATCTAATTGATGACGGAGAAACGCTAATTGATAGACGACATTTGCAGGAGCTCGCTGCTGACCTAGCTCCTGTAAAAGTCGTCCACTTCATCGCCTCCAAAGCTGCAATTTCAGCCTTAAACAGTAATACACCAACTGACTGCCTAAACACAATTCAGTGCAGAACTAAAAATACGGACCTCATTTCATATGGTTGGACAGTAGCCTTGCAGTCCAGTCATATGCTGTGATCCCCGGTAATAACAGACCAAAAAGCCAAGCAGGGAGCCGAGTCGTCTCAACCGGAAGTCCCCTTGACCCTCAGAAGAGCAAACACCCAAAACACCTCCCTATCCCGAGGCATCTACAGAGAACCGAGGGTATTGCCCGTTTTTGCCTAACCACCGTACATGACTTTTTGGAAGTATACCTCCGCTGGCTTGGCCTGACTGCTAACGAGCCCTGGCCGCTTTGGGGCTATGCCAGGATGGATGGTGACCACCTGTTCTAATGCACTGGACTCGATGAATACCGCACTGACGACGTCAGTCGGTAATGGGAGGCTCGGCGTCAAATGGTTAAGAAACCAAGCACGAGTGCTTAATAAATAAATTTTCATCTTGGTCTATTTTCCGGACAATAATTTTTCCCACTTGATGGTTTTACATAAAGTGACCGACTTGATAGGGTTAATTTGATTTTAACTTATGTCGCAATGTGGAGCAACACGAGTGCTGGTGTGTGTGTGTGTGTGTGAGTGGTGACGCATCAGGCACTCCATTCTCCAGACTTCCACTCCAATCTAAGAACTTGAGCCTCGATATATTTTATGTGTATGAACCTCTCTGATCTTCAGCTGCACTAGGTTTCGAGCCCCCGATTACAAGCTCGCGACCTCTCCCTCATTGACTTGAAGGGTTTTATTTTAACCAGAAAATGAATTTGATCGCTTTCCACGAACATATTGCGTTTTTGTGTTTTATTAGAATCTGACAATTGATATACAGGGTGATTCAAAAAGATGTATACACTTCCCAGATGTTGTAAAACAGTAACAATCAGACAACCATTACCTGAGAAAACTGTAAGGTAGATGTCCCCTTACAGTTTGTGTCTCGCCTCTGACGGAAGTGAGATAGGCAATAGCATGCATGCCATGTGACCATACAGCCAAAATGGCAGTGTGTCTGCATTTGAAAATACTTTTTGTTTTCTGTAATTTAGAGCAAACTGTCATGGAAGCTTTTATTTTCTTGATTATGTCAACTCTTTGGGTTTTGCAACACATGCAGAACGACATCTACAACTTGTGATATGGTCGCTCTATGGAGACCATATCTTTGATTGTCAGCATGAATTAGAGGTGAGGGATTTTCAAAATGATCAGACATTTTAAAATTCTTAATATGACTTTATTAAGAATATAACTTAAACTTCTAATAATTTAAATAAATTATTATATGTGAGAATCTAATAAACCGAACACAGCGATAGTTAAACCGTATCACGTAAGTTAGACCACTTTATCTAAATAATTATATTATTCACCTACTCTCAATTCTGATAATATTACAAGTCCTAATATCAAATAATCAGTCCAACCTTAATCCAAAATAAGATTCTACCACGGTACGAAAACACTTGGGCGCGCGTGCAATGGTATGCACCTTGTATCAATGGCTGAATATCTCGGTAACTTTATGATAGGCCGTCAATTCACACTCGTATCTCTTCCAAACATAACTTCCCTAAATTGCCATACTGCTTACTGAAACTTCTGTTCTTTTAATAGCTATCTTATTTGCATTTCATAATCGTATTTTACTTCTTGGATTTTGGTTGGAATAGATTTGCCATTAATCTTGGCCGTCAAAGAACCCAGAGGTTATGTTTCAGAAAAGACGCGTGAGCCCGTCACAAACTTTATTATCCAGTTAAATGGTGCACCCCCACACTGGTCGGTTAACGTGCGAGATTACCTCGATGAACATTTTCCTCAGCGAAGAATCAAAGAAGTCGTGGACTTTTGATTTCTGACAGTGGGAGTACATAAAGAACAAGGCATTTGTCCCCACCCTGTTCACCATGTTGATCTAGTGAAGCTGAAACAGCGTATTACAACCGATATCAATTGACTCGATTCTGATATCTTAAGGCTATCTTCGGTAAAAGTACGAGAGCTCTAACTAAACGCGAAGCACATTTTCGGACGGAAAAATGACCCAATTTCCATGAAAATTTGCAATATTATAATTCATACCTCTGTTAACAATATAGTGTTTTTAAAAATTTCAAATTATTCCGTGAATACTTTCTTTTTTGTTTAACTACGTGAAGGCAAATCCCATTTAACATTACGGTATAGGATAAAAAAATGCGAAACACATTTTATACCAGATAAAATGAATCAAATCGGATAAAAATGGGAAATATGATATTAAAAAAAATGCTGCTCTCTAACGGATAGTGAAGCCAGAATATCATATTAATGTTTCATTTCTTTTATATCTGAAAAAATGTTCCGAATTCGGGTCTTATTCTATAACATTAACCGAAAACAGCCTTAACGCGCATTTGGTTGAAAATAGAATTACCAGATCAATGTGCGTCGTGTGACTAAGAGTTCACACACAGAACGTCTGTGACAAAATTCAAAATCATCCCATACAAGTCTGTTACAGGTGATATACAAACTCAGAGGTGTGGATACCGCCGTATCAATGATGCGGAGCCCCCAAGCTACGGGGTCCCCAACAAGTGTAATTACAGTCCCACTAACAGGGCTCCCATACCAAAAAAAAGACCCCGAAGAAATTTTGATACAAACCCCCCCTGAGAGATAGCTACGCCAGTGTTTAATATCTTACATTGTTCTTGATCTATAGTGCATTGGCACTGTATACTTCTTCATGAATCATCCTGTGCTTATACAACTGAAGAAACTGAATGATCATGACCAGCAATGTTTTAGTCGAACCTCGTGTTCCGGTTGCGATCTCTCTAAATAGACATTCTGCAGAAGAAGGAAGGGGGGGACTGGTTCACGTTAAATCTATCTAGTCTTAAATTCCTCAAATCCGTAACGTGAATGTGCAAAGTGGAATGCCAATTTAAATGTCGATTTTTCATTTAAAGGTGATTTAAAATTAAAAGGTGCATTACCTGTGGTTAGGAGACCATGTGTTGAGCAAGTATAGGCAATCGAAAAACGTTATGCAATCTTCATTCTTGTATCGAAAATGTTGTATAACTGATTTTCAAAAAAGATATACAGTCGGGCCTCTATTTAACGAAGTCGCTAAATCGCGACAAAAAATTCGTTATATAGAGGTTCCCTTTCAAATATACTTTATAAACCACCTAAAATAAATTTTAAATTCATGAACAATATATATTGAACAAAGTCATTATTCACACCTTTTTGTAAATTAATGTCTATTTAATTTATACAGGGTGTAACTAAACTCTGCTGCAAAACTTTAAGGGGTGATAGTACACATCCAGACAAACAATAGTAAATAAGAAAATTAGGGTCCCAAACGTCTTCCGAAGGAGATAGGTGCCATTAAAGTTTAAGGTCCGAAATTTCAAATGATTATAAAAAACGAAAAAATGGGTCGATTCGTTAGCGGTTTTCGCGCTAAAATTATTCTTTCTGTCAGTATTTTCTTGAAAAATAAATTTTAAAGATAAAGCTAAGCAAATATCGATAGGAGGTGCCTTAGACTTTGGAGTAATGAACAACTATTTTTTACCGTTATTTTTTGTATCACATTAAATGCTTTCAAAAGCTTAGACTTAAACTTAAATTTTGAGCTCAAAATCTGATTCATTGGGGGTGGTTAAGTAAACGGAATTGTGTTCAGGAGGTGAAATTTGAAACTCCCTTCCCTCTGAACAAAGTTCAGTTACTTCCGATCTCGGTGTCGTAGGACTTGATGTCGTAGACCAGGCAGCAAGTACCACCTCCTACACGTAAAATAAATGAGAGTGGGATGACCCAGTTTAAAAAAATTATTCATTATAGACATGAGCAACTTCTCTGCTCAAAATAAAACGAAATAATTTGATGTACGCACGTAGTGCGTATGAATGAAGGATGACACGTAGAAAATGGTACACGCATGATTTTCTAGCGGAATCACAAAAACTGCTCGAGAAAGTGCCCACCAGCAAAGATGCAGGCCTCACACCGCCGGCGGAGGGACTGTCGAACATTAGCAAATACTCCCGGGTCCGGATATCACCTGCTACGACGGCAATCCTCGCAACCAGGGCCTCGTCGGAGTCGACGGGGCTTGTGTAAACAAATCTCTTCATATGGCCCCAGAGGAAGAAGTCTAGACAGGAGAGGTCAGGCAAGCGTGACGGCCAATTTACCAGACCACCCCATCCAATACATCGCCCTGGATATGCTGTATTCAATGCACTTCGCACATCTGCGCTGAAATGTGCAGGCGCTCCTTCATGTTGGAACCACTTACCAGCCTCTTTATGTTGGTTGGAACACTTTGCAGTAGAACTTTACATCCGTACATACAGTTAGCACCGGACAGTTAAATCCTTATGTACTACACTTTGAATGCAAATCGGGTGATTTGCATAATCGGGTATTTTGTGGTGAGAAATTGCTCATGTCTGATATGAATAACTTTTTTATTAAATTTTGTCATCCATCTCTCGTTTATTTTACGTTTAGTAGGTAGTAGCTGCTGCCTAGTCTACGACCGAGCATCGAAGATCGTGAATAATTTAATTGTGTCCAAGGGAGAAGGCGAGTTCAAATTTCACCTCCTGAACACAATTGAGTTTGCCCTACTTAACTACCCCCAACGATTCAAATTTTGAACTCATAATTGAAGTTTAAGTCTAAGCTTTTGAAAGCATTTAATGTGATACAAAAAATAACAGTAAAAAATAGTTGTTCGTTACTCCAAAGTCTAAAGGACCCTCAACCGAAATTTTTAGTTTTATCTTTAAAGTTTATTTTTTAAGAAAATACTGACAAAAAGAATAATTTTAGAGAAAACCGCTAACGAATCGACTCATTTTTCCGTTTTTTATAATCATTTGAAATTTCGGACCCTAAACTTTAATGGCACCTATCTCCTTCGGAAGACGTTTGGGACCCTAAGTTTCCTATTTACTATTGTTTATCTTGATATATACTATCACCCCTTAAAGTTTTCCCACAGAGTTTAGTTACACCCTGTATATCTATCTTACCCATCAAAAAAAGGAAAAGAAAGCCTGTGCAGAAAAAACAAGAAAAAAGAATGCCGAGGAATACATTGTATTTTCAACATTAAGAAAATAATTTTAATGATATTTTCTAATTTAAATTTTTTACACAAGTAATTTTAAACATTTTTACATTATTTTATAACTAAACTACTAAAATGTGTTAAAAGGAAGAATAACTTGAAATGTCCAGAAATACTTTAAAATTAGGGAGGGGAAAAAAACTCGTTATATAGAAAAAAGTTCGTTATATAGAAAATGCACTTCTCTACGGATGTTCTTTTACGAAGAAAATCGTGAAATGTTCTTGGTTCAAGAAAAAAGTTCGTTATATAGAAAATGCACTTCTCTACGGATGTTCTTTTACGAAGAAAATCGTGAAATGTTTTGGGTTTAAAAAAAGTTCGTTATATAGAAAAAAGCACTTCCTCGGATGTTTTTTTTTACGAAGAAAATCGTGAAATGTTCTTGGTTCAAGAAAAAAGTTCGTTATATAGAAAATGCACTTCTCTACGGATGTTCTTTTACGAAGAAAATCGTGAAATGTTCTTGGTTCAAGAAAAAAGTTCGTTATATAGAAAAATTTGCATCGTAGAGGTTCCTAATATGGAGGTTCGACTGTGTATGCTTTCATTTAAATATATCCATATTACTTTTGTTTTCTTCTCATAGCCGAAAGGATTTCCATAGGCGTTGGAGCATTATCTTCAGAAAGTGCCATTTACTTTTTTTCCTCTAGAAAAAAAAATAGATACTTCCCTATTTCGCTTTTTAAACCCGAACCTTTCTTTTCAAAAGGGTAACTTCGCTTTTCACGGTCTCTAATCGTTCAATTCGATAGATATTTCTCTTAAATTAGGAACAAGAGCAACGTTAAACAATGGTATGAAAATGAGATATAGTTCTACAAGCATCTGTCACTAAAATTAATTAGAAATTAAAAACGTGTAATTAATTAACATTCTTTTATAGGAAAAAAAAGCACCAAACGGTGAAGAAATTCGGAATTTTTTTAGTACTGTTTTCGAAGGGTAAGAGGAGATAAAAATGCATCATCACGTGAGCTGAGTCATCCTTTGATATAAAATGCATCACGTGACCAAACGCATTTCTAGAGAAATGCTACGGATGAAGGGAACAGTATTCCTGTACTCTCATTGATGACCAGTTTCAGAATTGGACTTGTTTCGAAACGTTCTAAAAGCCCTTCTCAAATATTGTCTGTCTCGAAATTTGTGTGAATAGCTGGACTTTTCTTGCGACGAGTTTTTTAAAATTTTAAATTTGAATCACTTTTTAAAGAAAATTTTTTTATGGTTTTTTGGGGAAAAAACTTTCCTTAAAAGGGGGCTTCAATCGCACTTTATGGGCCCCAAATTAAAACTTTGTTTCGATTTTTAAAAAAAAAGATCCTAATTACGTGTGGGGATGTAAAAAACTCACAAAATTTCGGTTGCGTAATAATTAAAGAACACTGCTCACAAAACAGTTAAGGTATCCGACTACGTTCGGAACCGTGATTTTAAAAAGGCACATAAATGGATAATTTTCATTATTTTTAGCGTCACTTAAGATTAGAATACATGTATAAATTGTTTTAAGGACATTTTGACAAAACAAATTATTTTCAATATTTCGGCAAAAAAATTTAAATTGAATAACTTTTTTTCAAAATGTTCTCCTTTTGTGAAAAAACTTCTATTAAATAAATTTTGCTTGTTTATAACGCAGACCTCTGTACAGGGCTAAACTATGTTTTGAAAATTCAAAAATTTTCAGGTTACAACCATTTGAAATAATTATCGGCGTTTTTTCAAAATTTCTCCCCCCTAATTTCGTAAAAAATGGATAAACCCCTTCTACGTTATTCATTTCATTTTTTGCCTTTTTTTGTCAGACCTCTGCGGCCCAAATAAATTTTTTTAAATATATAACGAATGGGTTTTTTATGACAGCAACAAAAAACCCAATTTTAAAAAAAACGCCGAAAATTTTAAATTTCCTGAAAAAAACCAAAAATTTTAACCCCTGTGGGGTGGGTAAAGGGAAAAATTTTTTAATAACATTTCAAAAATTTTAAATTAATTTTATTTTAAAAAATTTGTTTTATCAAAAATTTAAAAAGGCCCCTCCTTTTATTCTTCTAAAAACTCATGTTTTCCATTTTCCCAAATCAGGGTTCAAATTACTATAAAAAATTTTTTGGAAAAAAATGTTGTTTTTTAAATTTTTAATTATAATTAAATTTAAATTGTTTGTGCTGTTAAGAATGCCGATTGTTATATTCTATCCGACACAAAGCTCCACTATCCACAATCCATTCGCCTCTCATTTTCAAACCATAGTCAGAGAATGATAGCAACTGATATGCAACTCATTTTTCACATTCACGTTATTCTCAAAACTTAAGGCAGTACAGTACCTTAAAAATGTCTAAAATGTCAATATTTATCACTTTATTTATATAAAATGCTTTTCTTTTAAATTAAGCTAAAAATTTCGTATTTCAATTTTAAGCGAGCTTTTCCCCCGTATTACCAGGCATTTTAACCCAAAAAAAATAAATCAAATTTACAATCCCATTTTACTCTGTGTATAAATGATGGCTCTAAAAATAAAGAAAAGATGAGCTTAAAAAAATTATTGAATTCTGTTTCATCTTCACCATAATCCATAAATAAATAATCACCTTCCATTCCATTTAGACTGGTACACTACATTTCTAAGCGACTTTTACATTATTTTAGGTTTAATTTCATTCCATGCTTGTACACTTCATTCAATGCATGTACTCGTACATTTTAGATTTCTTCGTAAAAAAAAACTGCACGTTCTACGACAAATGATGTACCTAGAACTTTAAAAATGTTGTTTGAAATGTAATGTATCATATACATATCAACTGACCAGAAACCTCAACATTGTAAATGTCTCACTAGTAAAAGTCTTGGTGCTTTTACCAAGCTAACTCCAGTAAAACGCCAGCAACACAGCATCAAGTTATCTTTGAAGTAAGTACATTCAATGTTGTAGGAGCAAAAAATCATTGGAAAATCTACAAAAGGGAATTGAATTTTCTTAAGAAAGCAAGAAAAAGTATCCTATTTGGGTTTCAAACATAAAAATACTTTTCTATTGATATACGTTAATTACTAAATATAAATGAATAGTATTATTTAAAGATAAAACACCCATTTGAGAGTTCTTAGCTATTTAAATTACTTTTATTTTGGTCTTATGAATAATAGGGTACTTAATATTACGTGATACGTATACTGTAGATGTCAATTTCACACACAAAAGTATACCCTGAAAAAAATTTATAAAAAAAGATACTGCATCTTTTTTTTAAATAATTTTTAAAAACTAATCACACTAAAATTTTATGACATTAGATATAATTGTGGGCGTTTTTTATTTATAGAAGATCTTAATAAAAAATATTCTTTTATTTACCGTAAAATCTCCGGCGTATAAAGTGCACCTATACTTTCAAGTTTCAAATTTTTAGGTATATCCGCCGTATAAAGTGCACCTATACTTTCAAGTTTCAAATTTTTAGGTATATCCGCCGTATAACGCGCACCCCCTTTTTTTCGAAGAAACCTGAAATGTACGTGCATAATGCTCTTATGTTTTGTAGTCATTTATTCGAGGTATTATTCTAAGCTTTAGAAAAAAAAATAGTATATTTCTAGAACTACAATTCACACACATTAAGCTCATAAAGGATGTGATTTCTTTTAAATAAACAGTGTTTCGATAAATGTTGAAGTCTAATTTTTCTATACTCATTTTTTTAAAGTTTTTAAGCTCTCATTTTTATACGCGCACCCCTAAATTTCAATTGTATTTTTTATGTTAAAAGTGCGTGTTATACGCCGAATTTTACGATGTACACACAGGCACATATATATACTATTACGGCTCCAATTTAAAATTTTACGACTGATTAATTTATTTACAGAAAATGTCTTTATAAAAAAAGAATTTCATTTTCTGGACACTGAATTTTTTTTAAGTAAGCGGAGTTTGTTTCTGGCGTTAATTAAAATGGTGAGATATATCTATCTTAACACCAAGAAAACTATCTAGAAAATTATGTCTGAATTATAATTTATTTTAAAGCCCGATATATAATATTAATACGCAAGGAACAAACTCTATTACGGTCTGCTTGTTCAAAAACATTCTACATTTTGGGAAACGCTGAGGGCGCTATTAGTTAAGCCTCTCGATTTAGTTTTTATGCATCATTTGCTCGTATTATTTATTCGGCTACTAACGAACTGAATAATATATTCCCCAGAAAGAATTTAATAATTAATTTGCAACATGTATGTGTGGGAATAAATAATATTGTCACAAGCACAATTTTGGCATCACGGTTGTACAATTTTTGCATTACGGTTGTTTTTTTCATTGATATAATATAACAAATATATTGTAATTTTTTTATTATTTATAGCTTATTCTGATATTAGTTTATTTTCTAATCTTTTTGACTTCTTCATATTTTATGTATAGCATAAGAAACCAAATGGTAATACTCTTATTTGATATATTTACAAAAACCCTTAGTTCATATTTTTTTAAAAAACATGCAACCTCACAATTAAAAAAATAATAATTTATTACTAACACATGGAATTTTATACACACATTCAAAAAAAACTTTCTCTGCCTATTTTACGATGTTGGACGTGGCAGATACATTTTTATAATACTCATAAAAATTAAACACTTCTCTCACAATAATTTGTAACCATTTTTTTTAGTTACAGAAAAACAATTTAAAATGACATATTTTTTTTAAAAAGGAACAATGACTGCATTTTTCACAAAACAAAAAAATCGGTTTGATTGATGGCAATAGGGTTTTCTGGAAAACCTTTCGCATTATAAATTTACGATAAAGCAACGTGTTATGATAAATATAAAGAACACAGATCTCCTTACGATCTCAGTGTTTCTTTTTTTTCCCAGCCAATGATTTGTTTGCCTTGGTAGTTGACTGTCGTAAAGGATTCCACCTGTCGAACATTTCAGACCAGGACGAAACATCTCTCAACATCGGATGCAACAACCTGATTCTCTTCCAATCATTCCGCCATTAAACTATTCGAATTTAGAATTCTTCCAGTGCACCAACTGCACATCAAAACTGATTTCTTTCGGTGAAATCAGGTGACAGATAGTACGTAAATGAGGAAAACGGCAAGTTCCTGACACCTAAATAATAATCTTGCAAAGTGAGTAACGAATTTATATGTTTTTGTTTTTTTTTTGTATAAAAAAATTTAACCAAGTTAATTTTTTGAATTACATTCGCGAAAGTCATTTTAAAATTTTGTTGTTTTGTAAACCGGTATGTAAAAATTACTTTCAAGAATTTTTACCAACCAAACTACCGATAAATTAGTCACTTAACAATTTTTTTTATTTAGCTTATGCTGCAATACATCTCAATTTGATCTTAAAAGTATATTATATAAGCCAATAGGAAACTTTTTTGAGGGTTTATTCGATTGAATTATTGTTTTAATAACACAGCCCTCTGGTGGCTAAGAAATATTCCATGACAAAAAATTTTCCATGAGCAGCAAAGACGTAAAGTGGGGTGCCAGCTGAGTTGCCGACTTCGTCATATGATTGTGAATTTTTATAGTCTACCTTATAAAGCTCATAATATATATTCTTTTGAACTCCTTTTATTTTTAAAGCAAAACTCCTTTTTGTTATTTATTTAGAGAAATAAACTCAAAGAATTTTTTTCAAACTGCGCTTTTTTAAAATTTGGAATCACTTAAAACATGTATTTATTGGAAATAGTCTAATTGCATATACCCACAGAAATAACGTTTTTGCTATCTATCTATAATAAATGTAGTTTACTCCATTTTTTTTTAAATAACAAATTTTGACGTTTGTTGCAGCTAAAAACGGTTTAACATTTATTCAGTGAATTCAAACATTGTTTGAAAATGTTTGAAAGAAAGACGGCATACATAGAATTTTTTTATTTTCCACGGAAATAGGTCGTAAGTTATAATTATAAATCACTTTTTATTTCTCTGTAACTCATCATTAAAAAAATTGTGTTTTCTTTTTACTACTTTTAATTTTTAAAAAATTGAATATCTTTCTTTTTCTTTTTAAAAAGTGTATTTAGTCAATAAGTCTTTTTTTTTCTATTTTTTCATAGTGTAATCATATTAAATTAGAAATAAAAACCCTTTAAATAAAGAAAACATAGAGCTAGAAAACTCTTACAGTTTACTTTACAGATAACGTTTTATTTATTTGTTTACGCAATTTCTTACGAATTTAATTATTGTCTTGCATCCATCGTTAGATTACTATTAATCCTACTAAAACGTAGAGTGAAGATGTATATTTAAAGGATTAATAGTTTTGAAAAAAAGGAGTTAAGTTTGGAACTATATAATTGATAAATAGTATGATACTAATTTAATATACTGTGATGTATTTTGAGAGAAAAATGCTTTTCAAATTGCTTTGTTCAAGCATTTTCTTTCTTTTCAAGAATGTATTTAATTACAACTTTTTTTTTTTGTGTGTTTTCAAATTATATTATCGACCGTAAAAGTAAAAATAAAGCAATTCGCTCCTGATAATGAAAAACCTTTTCATACTAATTTTTAGTATCTATAATACATTATTCATAAAATATAACATTCATATTCAGCACATATTACTCATCCAAATATGAAGCAATTTTTAAAAACGGTTAAAGGAGCAATAATGTGTACTGAAAATAAATATAGAAAAAGCTGAAACATTTGAAAATAAAACGATATCCAAAGAATTAAAAACCGAAGACGTTTTAAGTATAGAAAAACGAAAAAAGAACTTTATCTCCATTTCAAGAAAAAGAAGATTTAAAAACACGCAAAAACTACAATGATGATCTACAATGTGTGTGATCTGTTAAAAAAGACTAAAGATTTTCTATAAGTAGCGGTCTTCAATTGTCAACGTTCGAGAGGAAAATTAATAAATTAATCTGATCCGCGGGATACATTAATAAACTGCCAGTGATCTGCGGGCAGCATGACTGTAAAAAAAATATTGTAGTCATGAAATTTACATAAAAACAGGGTGGTTTGTCTTACGAGACTACAACTGATTTTAAGGGAAGAGATGGTCTTTACAGATTTGTATATATATAGAGAGAGAGAGAAAGAGAGGTTTAGAAAAAATCAAATGAAAATCTAATCAAAATACTTTGCAAACCTGTGAAAGATAAGAACCCACCTTTTTACTGAAAATTTCGAGAATTTATGAATAGTCAGATTTTTTTACATTTAAGATTATTTAAAATACAGTGAAATGTTTGAAAAATTCGTCATTTTTAGAAAATTCTATCTCAAATGGATATATAAATCACATCAGAAAATTTGTTTTAAATATCAACAATGACAGAAAAAAATGGCATTATTTACGACAAAAACAGACTAGAAAAAAAAATTTAAATAGCCTTAAATTCAAATAAGGTGCCACTAAAATGCCTTCAGTGGGCCACTAATTGAAGACCCTACCTTAAAGGATATTTCTCATGATGTAAAAACTTCTTTCAAAAGTACGAAACAAAAACCCTTGGTCTGAATTTATGACGACAATAATACTTAATTACCGAGCCATTAATCAATTTTCATATTTTAAAAAAAGCGGATGTAATAGAGTCCATTATTTCCTCCGTTAAGCCAGTTCGAACCGCTGAACATTTCAGTCTAACTGACCGAATTTAACTGACTCTGCACAGAGATGGTTTATTTAATTATTTTTTTGGTTTTCCAAACGTTCGCTTGATAAGAAGTTATAGTTGTATGAGCATGTACATTACGCAAGTTCTTCTTGGATTTACAGATACAGCTTTCACTCGGTATGCACCTGCTGAATAAAATTTGTGAAATATCTGTTTAGTAATTGTATGTTATTTATGTATGTATCGTTAAAAAGTATCAATTTCAAATTTCATGTTCCAGTATTATGATAGGGCGAACATGAAAGTAATGCACTTATTGTCAATTTTATATGGGTTTATCCCATTCTGAAATAATACTAAATCTTAAAAATGACGTATTGTAATGTCGCTCTTTGAACTTGAATGAAATATGGATCTTTTCTCAAACTCCAGTTTTAAACGCATTATATTCGAGCGAAATGACATTCTGATATATTATAAGGACTAAATTTAAAACACAACTATAACTTCCATGAAAAACATTATTATTTATATAAACCTGTTTTAAGCTTCTTGTTTGTTTATTCTTCATACTTTTGAACTATTCAAAAAAATTACACAATAGCTTCATCCTTCAAGTTATTTTTCCCCCACAGTTTTTACTTTTTAATTTCTTTTGGTATTTACTCTGCGAAAAAACGTTTTTGCATACAAAATTTTACTTATTTAACAATTTTTCTAAAGAAAATAAGATTGATCAACGATTTTAAACACTCTGGTGGAAAAAATGTAAACAGCATTACTTGATGTAGCAAGTACGAGTTATTCGCATACATTATAAAGCAAATTCTTATCTTTCCATTCTTTGAAAGTAATTGAGGTGAAGAAATGAAATTTCTTTAGTAATAACAAATGTAAAATATTCTTCTGTCTGTATAATAAATCGATTTTAACTCATCATTTTTCATTCCGCTTATTTTTTAGTTTTCCATTTTAAGATAACCTCTGCGACAATCATAATAGATTTGTTAAAATTTCCTTTGCATTTTCAGAAACTGGTTTAGAACTTATTTTCACTAAATTTTCAACTTGAAACGGATTTCTTTGGCTGTCATTTAATTGAACCCGGGCTTCCTCGAGGGTTACAGTATTTTTCTTTAATCTTTAACAATGTTTTTTTACAGAACAAATACTACAAAATGTTTTGCTTTGAGCCACATGCCTCGGCAAATGACTAAACATCTTTCTTCTCTGGCTTTCGTAACTCTTTATCTACCGCATTATGGTTTACTGCAGTTTTTTTCATGCAATATTTTTGTTTTAATCACTACATTAAAAATTAAAGGATATACATAAACAAAATACTCAAAATCAGGAAATTTAATTAGTTAGAGCTAATATAATTAATTAAAGATATTCAACTGTAAAAAATTAATTATACACACTGTTTACTTAAATTAAACAGTCAAATCGTTTTCTAAAGTCTTCATTAACATGTAAAAAAAGATAAGACACTTACCTATTGACATAAACTAATTTTTCGGAACAAAAATGACAATCTTCACAATCAGCTTAAAACGCAATTTCTGCTATAAAACTATTCGCCTTCCCCGCAAAAAAACTCATAATAGAACCCGTGCTGCCATATATCTTGTATTGATTGATTGATTATTAACATTGCACTGTTGAGCTACACGAGGGCTTTTGGCGACGGACCACGTAATTTTGAACCATAGTCAAGTGACGTGGACGACACCTGCGCTGGCACCTCCTCTCCTAACTACCATACCACACCAACGGGAGGACATTTCAACTCTCGACAGATTTAACGTGCATCGCTGCCCTACACGGCGGGTCTTAAATGGTACTGGGTTCGAACTCGTGACAAGGAAAGCCACGATCCGATACCTATACCACTCGGCTACCGCGGCCGCATATATCTTGGAAGAGTGGATTTATAAAAGAATATTCCTGTTAAGTATCGTCAGAATATTCATAAAAATGGCTATTCTATGTAATTTTATAGTGAGTGGTACTTATAAGTACCGCCGGTAGATAAAGGGTTAAACTGTAAATCTGGGGTTAATATTTTGCTTATATTTATTATAGAAGTGTTTGCAACTTATTTTTGCGTCGGTGGGTTTTCTATTACTACTTTTATTGATTTCAATTCAGAAACATTTGAAGTAACATACGCCTTTTTCGAGCATTTATTTGAAGGGTCATTTTTATTTAGAAGTAGTGATTGTGTGAGACGACTTATGCTTTTCTTTTTGCTTATTATTCACTTAGAAATCTTTTTACCATATGTTTCACAAAGTATTTCGATTACTGAATTCTCTTCGGAAAGTTCAAAAACTTGTTCTTTTCTTTTCATAGCTTACTTGCACTGCCATTTAATGAATTAATTTGAAAGTATATACCAAGCGATAATTTTAATTTCAAATAAGAAAATGTTGTCAAGAATTTTTACGTCAAATACTTGTCATTTTTTAATCGAAATCGTTCTTTTTAATGTGTAACTCTCTGTAGATAATGCTGTAATGATTAAAAAAATGCAATTTAATTGTTTTGTGTATGTTGTTTAAATGTTTTTTTTTATTTATTTTTTTATTTTGAGATTTAGAGAAAACTTCTACATAAATTAATAGAAATATTTAACCAAGAAATTACAAATATTTATATAATCAATTTCTTTTACACGAAAAAAAATTCTAGTGATGCAGTATTGTTAACAAAATCTCTTAAGTATCAAGCCTGTATATTTTATTGAATATGTTTTTATTGTTTCATCTATTTTGCTACATGTAAAAGCTATTTTTTCTTTCAATAGAAGTAGTTACAAATGCAAAAAGATGCAAAAAAAATATTACACGCGTTTATGAATTCCAAATAAAAGGAATTGTTTCTCACCCTTAGAATGTGTTTAATATAAGATTAAAATTGCTTCAAAAATGTATGGATTTATTGCTTCGATAAAAGTTGATTTATTCATTATTTTAAATGCTAGTGACACAATACTATATTTAATAAAAAAATAAAAACTGCAAAATATTAAATGGATATACTCGTTTTATTCAAATTTTTATTGTTTCGTACATTTTCCTTATGGTATCATAAAAAAAAAAGAAAAAGAATTTTTTTGTCAATGGAGGCAGTCACAAACACAAAAGGCGCGAAAAGAATGGTTCATTCATCGTTGCAAAAAAGAATCGGATTGTGTTTGAGCGTTTAGTACGTTATTATTTATCGACTTGCTATTTTACGAACACAAGCAGGAAATCTCAGGCGTGGAATGTTTTTCTTTGTCTTTTCCTTCGTCAAACAATGTAAGCATCTGAGCTTATTTTGCTGGACAAGATAAATCAACCAGACTGCTTGGCTGCAGCTATTAAACAATGTAAGGGTCATCAACAGATGATGTAATCGCCCGTTCAATCTTTCCATGTTGCTATGTACTGTGATCGAAGTTATAGGGAGAGAAAAAATTATAATAATTGACGCGTGCCCATACGGAAAATGTGTTGTATGGCAGCTATTCTTAAACTGTGGTCCATGGACTCTCGGAATGCCTTTCTAGGGGGTCCTCGAAGGCCTCTCATCAAATGTTCCGACTACATTCGGAAAAATGACTTTAAAAAATCGCATAAATGGATAATTTTCTTGATATTTAGTGTCACTTAGATAAGAATACATGTATAAAATTGATTTATGGTCATTATGACAAAAAAAATTATTTAAATACTATAATTTTGGCAAAAAATTAACTAAGAATAATCTTTTTTCAAAACGTTCCTTTTATAAAAATGCTTCTAAAATAAGGTGTGTGTGTGTGTGTGTGTGTGTGTGTGTGTGTGTGTGTGTGTGTGTGTGTGTGTGTGTGTGTGTGTGTGTGTGTGTGTGTGTGTGTGTGTGTGTGTGTGTGTGTGTGTGTGTGTGTGTGTGTGTGTGTGTGTGTGTGTTGTGTGTGTGTGTGTGTGTGTGTGTGTGTGTGTGTGTGTGTGTGTGTGTGTGTGTGTGTGTGTGTGGGGGGGGGGTTTTTTTTTATATAAAGTAACTTCTCAGAGAGTTGAACTAAGATTTCTGAAAAATTCGCATTTTTTTTGAATTACTCCCAAAGTAAATAATTATGGTGCTTAAAATTTCCCCCCCTGTTAAAGAAATATGGATAAATCTACTTTTTGTTTTTTTCAAAATTAGTTAAACCCTCTTACAGGGTCTGAGCTTTCGGAAAAATTTTATTATTATAATATGGCATTTTTCGGGGAAAATGTTTTGGGGGTCATTCTATGTTCTTTTTTTGTCAAAATATTGTACTTAAATAATTTTTTTATTGTAATAATATTCTTACAAATATTTTATATGCGTTTTCTAATCTGTGTGTGTGTGAGTGACACTAAATATCACAAATATTATTCATTTATACAGTTTTGCAAAATCACGGTTCCCGACGTAGTTGGAAACCTTAAGATTTCCATCTTTGAAAACCCTCGTGGGAAAATTGGAAGATGTGCCATTCTGGACTAGATCACTAAATTGTTCCCAATAAAAAATATTTACTAAAACATGTTTTTCTAGTAAGAATATTAATTCAGTTTTTGTTATTGTTGTTCTGTGCAATTATATAGTCATTACTAAAATGTGTAATATTTTCAAAAAATATATAGTAGAAACAAATGCACAAAGATTAAGAACTGAAATCATATAGTGCGCCTATACGATAACGATTGCATCCATTTTGATTTCCTAATGGAATTCTACCTACATTATTTATTCATTTGAAACTAGTATTTTGTAAAATTTTTATATACATATATAACTAGATGTTCACTGTTTTCTTAAAGGAAAAAAAACAAGTGTTAAAAAAATGTCTGTATAAATAACAGAGGCAACCGTTTAGCAAAAAAACCGTTTTATAAACTCAGCCATGTGAGGGGGAGAAAGGGGAGGAGTTGTTTAAAAAATCTTGGGGTCCCAATGTCCGGTTTTCGCAAAAAAGAGGGCCCGGGCGGCGATAAAAAGGGTTTAAAAGAACCACTTTTTTAAATGGTAGGATTAAAAGATGGACTAGTTTAAACCCGTGATATTTGAAAAAGGATAAAGGGGATATTTTTCATGATATTTAGTGTTTTTTAGTTTTTAGAAAGTAATTTTTTAAAAAATTTTGTTTTTAAAAAAATTTTTGGAAAAATTAAAAAATTTACCCCTTTTTAAAATTTTTTCCCCTTTTGTAAAAAATGTTTCCCCATTATAAAAATTTTTGCCTGTATATAGCTCGGACCTCTCTAAAAAAGGGTTTAACTAAAATTTTTGAAATATATAATTTGAATGGGTTTACCCATTTTTTTACGACAACAGGGGGAAGCAATTTTAAAAAAAAAAGGCCCGATAATTATTTCAATGGGGGGTTTAACTCTAAAAAATAACCATGGAGTTTTCTGTACAGGGGTTTAAAAAAATTATAAAAAGCAAAATATTATTACAATGAAATTTTTTCAAAAAAAGGGGGAACATTTTAAAAAAGATTATTCTAAGTTAATTTTTCCAAAATATTGTATTTAAATTTTTTTGTCAAAATGCCCTTAAAACAATTTTATGCATGATTCTAATCTGGTGACATTTAAATATCATAAAAATTATCCATTAATAATTTTTTTAAGATCACGGTTTGGGGTAGCGGATCCCTTTAAAGGGAAAAAAAAAATGGAAAAAGATTTAATTTTTTTCGGGGGGATGATTTTAAATCAAAAAAAAAAATGATTTTTTTTCTTTTAAAAAAACCCAAAAAGCCATGATAATTGATAAGTGAGTACCGAATAGTGAATAATAAAATGTACATTGTTTTAGCTTTTCCAAAACCCCACCTTCTCCCCACCACCACCGAAAAAATCAGCCCGGGGTTTAAGCTTTTGTTTGTTCTTCCGGGGGAAGCGTAAAATTTTCTTTTTTGAAAAGGCGGGGTTTTTTTAAACCCACAATGTGTGTTACAGAAACTGTAACTCTACCTAATGATGATGTATTCTTTTCTTGTAACTATTAGTAGGTGCCCTCTTATCGTAGTAAATGTTAAAAATCCCTTAAAATGATGTCTTTTTTAAGTATTTATTTTTGGGATTTTTTTTTTTACCAAAAAAAGTTTTTAAACTTTTTAAACATCTTTCCCATTTTGTTGTAGTACGTAACAAAAAAAAACCTTTTTTTTTTAATTTACCAGAGAAGAACTTTAATGCAAAGGTAGGTTTTGAAATTCTAAAAAAAAATTTTTTTGATCCACCATAGTGTGTGTGTGTGTGTGTGTGTGTGTGTGTGTGTGTGTGTGTGTGTGTGTGTGTGTGTGTGTGTGTGTGTGTGTGTGTGTGTGTGTGTAAAACAATAAAATTTAGAGAATACATATATCGAGATGTCAGCATTTGCTAAAGAGGAATTCTAATTATTCTGATATAGCATATTAACTCGCGCGCGGTTCGTTGTAATAACCAAACCGGATGGGTTTGATTTGTTTCTGAGAATGATGTTTATACGCGTTCTTTTTTTCTTTTGTCTTCATCGATATGGAAACATTGCGACATAATATTTTTATACTGTTAAAACTTCCCCCAAAGGAAATCATTTAAAGGTTAGGGCCAATCAGAAACTTCGTCGGGGAGAGGGTTTCCTGATTGGCTAGACGCTCAACGCTCGACGCGACTCCCCTTTGGGTTAAACCTTTTTGTATTACCAGTTTCACGGTCATAAAAAAACGGTACTTGGGGTGTGTGTTTCGTAATATAAACTAAATGTTTGAGATGTGACAAAATCCAAAAAGCTCCACAGGAAGGATGTTGTTATAATTATATCTTTAAAAACCCCGGGAAACGCGCATTTCCCTAACAAAAAAAATAGGATGGGGTTTATGGGTGCGCGTTAATCGGGGTAAAAAAAATAAAATTTTTAAAAAAAAAGAAGAAAAAAAATTAAAGTCTTCTGCATAGATGGGAAAATCCCTTTGATTTCAAAGCGACATTTTTTATGAATTTAAAAGGGGGTTGTAGACCCAAAAAATTACACTATTTTTTTTCTAAAGCTTGAAGTGGTGAGTGAGTGAGTGAATATTAACGCAGCATTGTCCAGCTACACGGGGGCTTTTGGCGACGTACCACGTAATTTTGAATCATGGTAAAGGGACGAGGACGACACCCCCCTCTCCTAACTACTACACCACACCAACGGAAGGACTTTTCCGGGTTTTCGCGATTTAACGTGCATCCTGCCCCCGGGGGTCTTTAGTGGTACTGGGCTCGAACTCATGACATGTCTCCCCGGGACCCCGATACATTGACCACTGGTTCAACCCCCCTAAAGCGGAATAAATCACGAATAAATTACTCCAAAACACATAAGAGCATTACGCCTGTACGTTTCACGTTTCTTTCAGAAAATAGTTATGAATCTGTTCAATGAATCAGTATTTTCTTTTACTTGATTTAATTTAATTTACGTCGTAACCGGAAGCAACTTGTTTGCCTGTTGACGACGGACCATGCAATTTTGATCCACGACCAAGTAACGAGGACAACACCATAGCCCCCTTCTTCTTGGAACTCCTTCACCACGACAACAGAGAACTTTGAGCTCCTTGACAAATTTAACGTGCTTCAGCACCTCTACACGGTGAATCTTTAGTGGCATCAGGTTTCGAACCCACAACTCGATAACGCAGGTCTCGAACTCTGTGCTACTGGGCCACTTCAATACTTTTAATTTCCTTGATTATTATTTCCGTTCCACTGCAAATTCTTTATGCTTTATTGGCATAGCTAAAGAATGTATGCAGTTCCGTATATTTACGATGAAAAACCCAAACGTCCTCCCTTTTTGGGGGGACATCCCTTTTTGGGGTTTTACCTTCCTCGAAAAGTGTCCACCTACTTCTCCTTTTCAATATTTTAAAACTACTGTTAATCTCTGTATACAGTCAGTAAATGAGTAAGTGAATATTAACGTCCAACGCCCCGCTACTCGAGGGTTTTTTAAAGGGGCCCTCGTTATGTTTTAATCATGGACGGGACAGGACGACACCTAATCTGGTACCCCTCTTCTAACTACCACACCACACCAACGGGAGGATGTTTGAACTCTCGACGTAATTAACGTGCATCACTCCCCTACACCGTGCTTCTTTAGCGGTACTGGTCTCGAACTCATAACACGCCAGCTGCGAATCCGTTACCTTGATCACTAGGCTACCGCGGCCACAAATTATCCATCCTAAAGTTATACTAATTAATCAAAAAAGTTATTTAAAAAAAATTGAAAGTGTGCAAAATGAACCATAAGTTTGAAATATGACGTTGTTTACGTTATGAATTACAGCTATTTTCCTTCGTTAAAAGTGCATCTATTATAACCCCCAGTCTGATATCTTTATCAGAAAAGGCTTCCCGTATGTCGATGAATGAGTTTCAATGAACACTGTTCTAGAAGATGAAGGCAGCTCACGTGCATCCTATTTTAATATAAACATAACGTGCCAGACACACAAAAACCAAAAGAGAGAGAGAGAGAAATTCATTGAGAAAAGAAAAGATTTCACTTAAGTTTTTCATTGAACCATCGAAAAGGATATAAATATTTCAGTGTCACACATCACAGTGTCTGGATGAGCAAAGACCGATTGTTTTCGGGGTTTTTTTTTTACCTTGAAACGGGTTTCATTCTTTTTTTACAAAAACGGATCGTGGACTCGTGACTGAATGGAGTAAAAAAAAAGAAAAAGTGTATATTTTTTTTCTTAATGATTTTTTTTAAAACAGAAGAATAGTGTCCGAGCTGTCCAGATGGCAGTTGTGGAAAAAAGCGAAAAATGGATGCGAGATGAAATTTGTATGTGTGTTCTAAACAATTATTCTCATCTCCCAAGTAAGATCATGGTCCCTAACTTGTGGCCGGAGTGGTCACAGGTTCGAGTCTAGGTATCACTGAAGACCCTCCGTGTAGAGAGGGCCGATGCACGTTAAATCTGTCGAGGTTCAATGTCTTCCCGTTTAATCGGTTTTTTAGGGGGGTTGATTGATTGTTGATATTTTTTTTTTTTTTTTGCGTAAAAGCCAAGTTTGGCTATACTGCGCTACACATTTATTAGTATATTAAAATTTTATAAATATAAACACACAATAAAAATATATATAAATATAAAAATGTATTTTTAAAATGTCCCGAAAAAAAAGATAAAAATTAAAAAGTATTTAAAAAAGCATAAATGTAAATTTTGTGTTTTTTTTAAAAAAAAAGAAAGAAAAAAAACCCAAGGGTACAATATAAAATCCCCTTAAAAAAATTATATTTCATGTATAAAACATCAATTGGGGCGTAAAAAAGCAAAAAGGTTTGGGTGGGGGGTTTCCCCAACCAAAAACAGTCAAAAGGTTAAATGATTGGTTTTAAAAAGGTGTTTCTTTTAAAATGGGAAAATTTTGGACATTCCCATTAAAAAGTGTAAAAAAAGGAAAGGTCACATTTACAAAAATCGCATACTGGGGGGGCTCTCTTTAGCAGCAAAAGTCTATGCGTTGGAAAGGGGTGTTCCCATACGAAGGTTTGTTAGGGGTGGGAGGGGCCCCGCTCGGGTTCTCCTCGTCACTTGACCGACGTTCAAAATTAAAGGGGGTTTTCCGCCACTAGACTTTGTTGCTTCACGGGATAAAAAAGTTTTACTCAAATACAAGCTTTTAATTTTTTAGCGAAGGGATGTATAATAATGCATTTTTGAATAAATAATGACATCAGGAGGTGGATGTGTAAGTGAATATTAACGTTGCAAAAATTCAGCTACTCGGAATTTTTTAAGACGGATCTAAAAAAGGTTTTTAGCCATGGTTCAAGTGACGGGGACGACCGGCCCCACTCCCGTTCCTAACTTCCCACACCACATCAAAAGGGGTTTATTGATTGATTGATTGATTGATTGATTGGGTATTAACGTCACACTTTTTTCAAAACAACACGAGGGCTTTTCGACGGACCACGTAATTTTTTAACCCTGGTCAATGACGGGGCGACACCTGAGCTGGCACCCCCCCCTCCCCAACTCCACACCACACCAACGGGGGGGACGTTTCAGCCCCGACAGATTTAACGTTACCCCCGCCCCCACGGGGGGTCTTTAGTGGGACCGGGGCCCCCGAACCCGGCAGGAAACCACGGTCCGATACCTATACCACCCCGGCAAAGCGGCCCCCCACATCAAGGGGGGGGTCCGTTTTCCCTTTACCACCAGGGCTACCACAAGGGCATATATGGGGGGGGAAAAAAGGAAATATTTTTATTTAAACAATTTTTGAAAAATGATTTATTTTTTTAAAAAAAGGAAAAAAAGAAGAAATCATTGTTTTGTTTAAATCTTTGACAAGAAATTGAATACTTTTTTTTTATATTGCGTATAATGCTGCGCTGAAAACGTGTAGCATTCTCACTTGCATCTTTCGGTAGACTTTTAACTCCATCCTTTCATTTTGAGCACTATTCAATCTTTCTTTACTTCGTACTCATGTATCCTGTGGAAATCAACGATTCTTTTTTGCACAACTGCTTCAAGTATTAATTAGAAATGTATAATTGTATGGATAGATGTGCAAATAAAATTTTATAAGCAATTTTTTTTAAAATATATATTTGTCATCAGTAAAATAAAAAAAATTGAAATTGAATTCATTTTTAATCAATCGTCTTGCGTCTTTTTGATTCTGTATTTGATACTTTTCAAAGGTTCTTCATTTTGATTGTATTTATTTTTTATTGATTTCTTTTATCGTAATCAAATCGCTCCTTGGTAATTTGATTTTCACTTCAAGGCTTCGAAATTTTAAAATATATTTTTTGTTGCATAATAAAAAAAAGAGTAATGGATTTTTGATTATTTCTGTTAATCTGGAGGGAAATTTGCAACCGAAAAAATGTCTGGTCCCTCCTCCCTAAAAAATTGTCATAAAAGAGATGCTAAATAAAAGTAATTATGTCTCTCTATATATATGAGCAAAACGATTCGCACAAACACGACCATCGCGAGATCTCCGGAACCATTAAACCTGCAGACATGAAATTTTGTAAGTATGTTTCTTTTGTTAAGTAAAGATCCGCTAAGAACGGGTTTTGCAGAAATCTGCCCCACCTCATTGAGGGGAAGTGTGTGGATGTTATTGACAAAATTCCTGTTTTTGATGGATTAAATCTATTGACGTTAAATTTGTTATGCATGTTTCTTTTGTAGAGGAAAGATCCGTTACGAACGATTTCTGCTGAAGCTACTTCCAAGTAAGGAGACTGCGTAGGGTGTTTTAGAATAAATTTCCCCGTTCTTGAACTATTCGACCTACTAACTTGAACCTACTACCTGGTTTAGTCGAAATTGATTCCAAAAGGGGGAGTGAGTGAATATTAACGTCGCAATGTTCAGCTACACGAGGGCTTTTGGCGACGGACCACGTAATTTTGAACCATGGTCAAGTAACGTGGACGACACCTGAGCTGGCACTCTACTCCCCAGCATCAAAGATTTAATGTACTTCAGCCTTTTCAAGTGGAAATATTTTCAGATCCACCAAAATTCGAATCCGCGACTCGTCATCTGCTTAGAATTCGCGACCATTTACTCTTCGTTTTTTAGAAATGCAGGAATTGATATAGACTCATATTCAACGCCGACATTCGGGTTCCGCATGAGCCATTTTGTTGAATAAAAGTTTTCATTCACGCCTGAAAAAGATATAAGTTTTTAAGTCCAAAGTAATAAATATTCAATCGATCAAATTATTTAAAATTTTTTTAAAAATATGTTTTAAGCAAATTTTAAATCTTTTGTAGCTTTGGGGAAAAAAAGCAACACTTTATTTTTATACCCAAAAATTTAAATTTATTTTTTTAAGAAATTTTCTAATGGTTGTAAATACAAAAAAATTACCGTTTTTAAATTTTTTTTGAAATTTTACCTTAAAATTAATAAAATTTTTTTAATTTTTTTATTAAAATTTAGCATTTCTTGGGGAATTTTCAATTTTTAAAACAAAAATTTTTTACATTTTAAACGCTCGTTTGGCTGCAATTTTATACACTATTGTTTGGGGAAAAAATACAAAATTTTAAATTATAATTATTAAAATAATTGACGGGAAACTAATTATTTAAAGAATTACAGATAACCCGTTGGTTTCATTTTTAGCGACTGGGAGTCAAAACTTTTAAAATTTTTTCCTCACGTTTTAAAGCATTCAGTTAAACTGAAATTTTATAACCCCGATTGTTTTGGATGAAATACGATACTTTAATGATAATGAATAAAAATGAATTAACCACTAAATGTTGTGATTGTGTCATATTATATACATATTTGTATTAATTGTAACTATTTAATAAAAAGTAGCTAAAATAAAATTTTTCTTTGTTCATCTAAGTAGGAATTGACTTATATTTTTTTTTTATATATTACTTGTTTTGTATTAGATAACCACAGTTGGGGCCAGATATTTCGATCTAGAGATGTAAAGATAGAAGCTCGTTTTGATTTTGTTGCTTGAGTTTTACTGCAGGTAGTTAAGTGTTTGTCTTTATCTCAACAAAAATTTACATCTAACGCGTTATGGAGGCAGACGTTTTTTTCTACGGAATATCTTAAATTTTATGGTTATTATTCATTTCCCCTATGTGCCTGGTTTTTTTTATAAATTAAACAAATTAAATCGAAAAATTCCTTATATATTTTTTAATTTTTGTACGATATTTAATAAGCTTTTTTTAATTAATTTATTGAATTTTAATGCTGAATGCAAGAAACTATTTATATATCAACGTTTTTATTATTTCTAATGGGCTGCGGATTGGAGTTTTTCCATTGCCCACCTAGTACATTCTCCGGAAGCTGGTATCTCTTTTTAGTGCGGCACCCTATAAGCAGATACCAATCACCGCAGGTAATTTTGAAGCCCAGTTTCCTCCCTAGAAGAAGGCACCTGAGCTCTGACGAGGCGAACATATACTAGGATTTAATTTTGTCGAGAGCCTCCAAGCCAAACAGATACTCTAGGGACCTTTTACATGCCTTATAATCATACAACATGGCCCCTGTCGATTTTCTGCATCAGGAAATTCCACCAATTTGAGACGGGGTCGAAACCACAACCTTGGGTGCAGAAAGCCAGCGACAAACCAACTACGCCACCCAGCCGGCATATATCAACGTTTATGCACACTTATTATGAATAGTGTTAGCAGTAAATCTTTATCATATTTTTATTTATTTATTTATTTATTTATTTTTATTTTTGCAATGTTAAACATTGTCTTGCTAAGGCCTTCGATTGCGAAGCATAACATTTGAGGTCTTATATTATTTATTCTGTTTATTTCTTCGTAGTGTTAAACTTGCGAAGCATTCGATTCAGTTTTTAATTTTTTGAATCATTTAAAGTTTATTTCATTTAATTTATTCCATTATTTAGCTTAAACTCGTGAAAGCATTCCGTTGTCTATGAATTTTTTTTTTTTTTTTACATGTGGAGTACAAGCATTCAACTTAAATGTCAGTTGATAGATAACGATACATCTCTTATGTAAGAGTTCTAACTTTGAATATGTTTCGTATTTCTCTCTTTCTAGTTTCAATGTGTCTCATCAAATCAAGTTTAAATGTCTATTAAACAATATTCTTTTTAACCGGAATCCTTTGTATAAAACTAATAAGGTGAACAGAGGGGAAAGCTACAGTAAAAAAAGAATTTATCTATATGTAAAAGTATAAAAAAAAAATAAAAAGGTTAAGTACTGGAATCGTTACAAAATTTCAAAATTCTGAAATTCTAATCCCAGGTTGTGAATCTCTACAATTGCATTACAAACGAATTATTTTTTTAAAATGTACGACTAATTCTCAGAAAAAAATTTAAAAATATATAAAAACAAGGATCTACGAAACAAATAATCGTAGCTTAGAAAGCTATCTTCGAACGTGCCAGATCAGTGAAAGAGATCGTAAGTCTTCTAAATAATTCCATTTTATGTGAATGTTTTTTTGGTCGATTTCTGTATAAACAAATTGCTAATTTTCCTAGTTGAACTGCGTAAGTAATAGCCAATGACATAATGGTATTCGCATTCCTATTTAACGGATCAGAAGTTAAGCAAACACTGAAGGATGTGTATATATTTTTCAAAGTCGAATATTACCTACATCATTGATACAGCATGACTATGCGCGCTCTCAGTTCTGTACCTAGCGGGGATGTCCCGTAAACAGTTAACTAATCTGTATACGAAGGTCGCGCAGGTGATCAAACGCGTTCGAAGGAAAATCGAATGTTTTGTGGAATATACTAACAGAAATCGTGTTTCTTCCTGGTTCTTAAAATTTAAATGCGGTTAAGAATAATAAGAATAAATACATTGTAAATTAAAGCTCTTGGTCTATTTTTTGAAAAAATATGAAGAACAAGAAATACAAAAAAATATTTTTTAAGTCAATTCCTACTTAGATCAACAACGAAAAATATTATTTTAGCTACTTTTTATTAAAAAGTTACAATTAATATAAATATGTATATATATAGGACACAATCACAACATTAAGCGATAATTAGTTTTTTTAATTATCATTAAAGTATCGTATTGTCCTTTTAATTTCAGTCCAACTGAATGCTTTAACACGTGAGAAAAAAACCTTTTCATGTTTTGACACAAGTCGCCAAAAGGGTCGCTAAGTCGCCAACGTGGCTGTATTTGTAATTCTTTAAATAATTAGTTTTAATCAATTAATTTTTATTAATTATAATTAAATTATATTGTATTGTCATCCAAAATGATCCTGTATATAAAATTTCAGCTCAATTCAGCGCTTTAAAATGTATTTTATTAACGATTGAAAATTCCACCAAGATAAAGAAATAAATATACAAATATCTAAATAAATAAATATAGAGAGACAGTGCGAGAGCTAATAGTAGGAATTGAAAAAAGTTACAAAAACTGCGAAAAATTTGTGAAAGAACATGATATGCAGTCATAAATAGAAAGACACTGAAGATATTTTTTTTTACTAAGCTTTTGCTCAAGAACCATTTTTGAAGATGTTTTGTGGTGCTAAAAAAAATTTTGTAATTTAAAGATATAAAAATACATACATAAAGACTATTAAAAAGGTTTTTTAAATTCTTTTAATTAATCATAAATATACAATAATATTAAAGAAGCCATTCATATAATCTGCTTATTTATAAATCATTTGAAAAAATTGTGG
>BMAV01010702.1:144107-167341 GCA_019973955.1 Trichonephila inaurata madagascariensis | reverse complement strand
ATATTGTACGTTATTATTTTAGAAAAATTATTTATGTGCATTATTATTTTGAATTATTTGTTTCGAGTAAAATCTTATATATAACTATATTCATGAAAAATTACAATTTACTTCAAACATATTTCTTATCTTATTAAAAAGTATATGTATGTAGATGAATAATGTGAATATTAAATTGGCGATTGTAGAGCTGGGAATATAATAACTTACGATATTACTTTTTCAGTCATTTGCAGAAATTCAAGACCATTCATAGAAAAATCTTAATTAATGGAATTTCACAATAATTAAAGTTTTTATAAATGAATATAAAGACTTTCAAGGTTGTTTAACCCTTTAATGGCCCATTTATTTCTAGTAAAGGTATATTAAAGTATTTGTGGAATTGAGATTGATTTAAAAAGAGAAACTCATTTAGCTTATTAGATAAAATTAATTTGATTTTTAACACACCTTTTTGGTAGTAAGTATATTAACCATCGCCCATTGGGGCCTGTTAAAAAGTAGGAAATTAATGTTTTTTTTTTGTTTTGCATTTGTAAAATATATTTTGTAAATACTACAAACTAGAAAGGAATTGTGTGTTATATAAAACTTTTTTATTATTCGTAGATAACAAATAACAATATTATTTTTCATGAAATTACCAGACCATTGAGGAAGTTCTTAATCCTGTTACTATGTGGAGGAGGGTGTAAGGGCACCCCTCTCGGGTGCCCTTCTCCTTGATTATTAGCGTGAGCTAGAGGTGTAGGAATAACGGAACTATAAAAGCTGCCATGATCTTAATTTGGCTTTATTAAGATCCTAAAACTTAAACATCTAACAGATTAGATAATAATAATATATGAGAGAGAATCTACGGTGGTTAAAAACACACACAATATATATATATATATATATATATATATATATATATATATATTTCCGAAATAACGTAACCCGGACCACTATCAATAACTAACTCGCCTAAACTCAATTCCAATACTATCACAGATTCTAATATTAAATAGTCACCCCTACCTTAATTTCGAGCGACCGATCCAATCCTACTGAAAATGGCGTATTTACTGGAGTTCAATGGTATGCATCTTGACCTAATGGCTCTATGTCAGGAATAGCTTCTGTTAGCTGACCCTTAATCTTTCTAAAACCTCTTCACGCTTGAATCATTGATTATCATAACATTCCTCAAATTGCCCCTCCACTTACTCTAACTTCTGATATTTAAAAGCTTCATAATTTGTATCTTTCCTTCACGCTTTACTTCTTGGGTTTGGTTGGAAAAGAATTGCCATTAATTCTGGCCCCAAAGAACCCAAAGGATATGTTAATGAAAAGACGCGTGAGCCCATCACAAGGAGATTGGTAACAAAGTGTATAAGAGAGAGTTTATAATTTTCTTAATTTTCTGAAGTTTTTAATGGATGATAGTACAAATATATGAGAGAAAAGTATTGTGACGTCTCTCGCGTCTTTCTGCTAACATAACTCCTATGTTCTTTGACGGCCACGATTAATGGCAAAACTTTTCCAACCCAATACCAAGAAGATAAACAAAGATAATATGTAAATGAGATATACTATAAAAGGATAGAAGCTTTGATGATAAGAGATAGCGCGGCAAGCTTAGAGATAGTAGTGTGGAATCATTCTGATCAATAGCTCGGCAAGTTTGAAGATAGCTTAGTGTGGAATCTTGCAGATCAAGAGTTAGCAGTCCGATAGCTTTAGAAGGAATAGAAGCCTAATATAAAGAAGTTGGAATCTTCTTATACAAAGTGAATTTATAGCTATCTCTCTTTAGATAAAGGAAGGAGATCTGCAAAAGGTAATATTTGATATAAGTAATTAGATGAATAGGATTATTAATGATAATTGAGATAAAGGATCTAGTTGCGTGATCTGACTTAAATACAAGGTTTAATTGGGTGTTGACTCTCACTTTAAATATAGTTGTCAAATTAGAATTTAAGTAATATAAGTTATTCTTAATAAAAGTTGTATTAAGAACTATTATGTCTCATCATTTTGATAATCCCACACCTCTAGCTTACGCGGAACCGGCACGACATGGTCATCACAGGATGGCTATGTCGCAGTATAATAAAATAGTTTACTATGGAAATTTAAAAATTAATGCAATTGGTGGTAAGCATACTTACCACGACCTTAGAAAGGGTTAAGTAAAATCAGTATTTAGTGGTACATCCTTTGTTTTCAATCACTTGTTGCGATTTTGTTAAGCGGAAAAAGACGTAACATTAATCTTTAGAAAATTCTGTACACTAGATATGCTTTATTGTTGTAATAAATATTTTAGCACTTCAGACGCTCTTTGAATTCATTTTTCACAATTCATAGATTGTTGATAGGATTCAAATCTGGGATATTATTTGGCCACTCAAGAACTTGGAATTGCTCTGCCTTCAGATAGTTTTTAACAGCCCTTAACTTGTAACACGAAACCGTATCATGCATAAAAACTTGATATCTATCAACATCCATGTAAAGTATCAATTTCTCACGTAACAAATTAAGGCATAAATTTCCGTGTATAGTGACAGGAAATAATAAACAGTAACAATACTATTCATAGATATTGCATCCCGTATAATCTAACTCAGAGTATGTTCTACAGATGGAATCGTATATGTTATCATTTTTCACACGAACGGCGAAACTTTGTTGCACGCGCAGAAAAATTACTGCATGTTTGACTCATCCGAAAATAACACTGTATTCTTTCTGGTACTGTCCAATTCTCATATTGTAGCGTGAATATCAGTTGCTTCGTTTTCATATTTGGTGTAAGTGAAAGATTCCTAGTCGGTTTATAGGATAATAAATCAAAACTTGTGATCAAATGTCTTGAAATAGTGCCCAAATTGACGCGGTGCCTTCTGTAGCCAGTAGGGTTTCTGATTTCCCGGGTTTTTCCATTTCCGGGATTCCCGGAAATACATCAAAATTTCAAAAAAATTTAAAAACAAGTTATTTTAAAATAAAATCAATAACAATTATATAAAATAAGGATACATATTTCTAAAATTAATACTTATTTATATAATGAGCTAAAAATTACACAAAAAAATGTATAGTAAATTGATCATTTGTTTTTAAAATAGGATTTCAGAAATCATAAGCAATTTATACTTTTATCACTCAGCCTAGTTCTAAGCTTCGTGACGAATAATCCGGCAGCAGAAAATGCTCTCTCGGCTTCAAATGACGTTGGAAGAATTGTTTTTAAAGCCTCAGATAATTTTATAATGTTTGGTGATGGATTTTCAGTCGAGTCGAGCAACTACATCTCTTGTTTCATGATTTTGTTGAAACTAGTACTTTTTTGGTTGAACAATATAAATTTTTTGTTTAAGATTAAATTGCTTTAGCTAATTTTTCGTCCAACGTCAGAGGTTTTTCTTTCAAAATCTCCATGCTCTCTTCTTCTGAGTGCGAAGAGTTGGATATTGATTCTTCTTCAGAAAAGCCTTGTACCTATCATTTGAGCTTGTCTAATTAAACAATTTTTACCGAGCAATCGCGAAATATCGACAGTAACTGAAACTGCTTCGTATTTTCTCCCAAAATTCAGGTATTGCATTATTCCTATTAAATTAACGTTACGTCTCTCATTAGTTCTTTGGATTAAAGAATATTTCATATTTTTTGCAAATTCTGAATTTTGTTCTTTCTCCAATAACGAAATAAAATACACCTTCTTCAGTTAGCGAAGTTCCATTTCGACCGCAAAATTTTTCTAAGCCAATTATCACTCACTTTAAGCCTGAAACAATTTTAATCACAGTTTCAAACTCTACATTGGCCATCATTTGTTCTTTAATGTCAATCAATGCTTTTAAAATTGCTGACTTTATTTCTAAAAATCTTTCAAGCATAACCAACAAACTATTCCAGCATGTTTTGATCCCGGCGATTCCCGAGAAATCCCGGGAACGATGTATAATTCCCGCAAATAGAAAAAGTACAGAAATCTGATTTCCCGGGATCCCTTGTTCCCGGGAGAGAAACCCTAGTAGCCAGCCGTAGTAACAGCATACCGTTATAAGAGGCTATCGAAGATCGCACATCCTATTTCTTATAACGGGAAGATCGCATGCACCTGGTTTCCTTGGTTGATCGCTTCTTCCAAGTTCCCTAATGTCACATTTACATTTAGTATAATTCATTTTTAGGAAAATTCTATTTTATTCAAGATCACAATTTAAGGCGTTTTTACAACAATAAGTGAGGGCTTTTTACCTATTAAAACAGTAGCTTGATAAGTAACCAGTAATAACCGAAACAAGAACGTTTAATTATAGCAATAAAATATGTTTGATGCAATAATCGTGGCCGCAGTAGCTTAGCGGTTAAGATCGCGGACTCGCAGTTGACGTGTCATGAGTTCGAGTCTAGTGCCGCTGAAGACCTGCCATGTAGAGCGAGCTGCTGCACTTTTTGTCGGCCGACGTTCAAACGGCCTCCCGTTGGTGTGAAGATAATTAAGGGAGGGGGTGCCAGTTCAAGTGCCGTCATCATTTGACCGAGGTTCAAAATTACGAGGTCCGTCGCCAATAACTCTTGTGAAGCTTTATAGTGCGACGCAAATATAACTCTCACTCCCTGATGCAATCAACGCATGGGCACCTGATTGATCATGTTGAAGAACACTCGTCCAGCCAGTCCTGGTGCCGTGAAAGACTCTCCCGTGGTTAAAAATCTTAAAGTTGACGTGATATGGTAGTTGGGAGAGTGGAGTGCTGGCTTAGGGGCTGCCCTCGTCATTTGGTCCAAATTCAAAAACCTAGTCAACAGCTTTCATGCTGTTTTAGAATGTGACATTATTCAAAAATCAACTGAAATCAGAAGTAATAGTTTACAAAAAAAGGATGAACTTTATTAAAATACTAAATATCTGCTCCTGCTCTTGAAGTTTTACAAACGACTGTAAAACAGACTGTAATGAAATTTTCAAAAAAATTTTTTTAAAGAAGTTATTCCAAATTTTGTAAATAAAAAAAATTACTACATTCGATTTCTTTAAAAAAAATTATGTTCTTTTTAAAGCGCTATGCTTTACTTTACCTGAAACATACCAAAATAATTCACTCTTTTAATCTTTAAATCAAGGGTGGTCAACTCGCGACCCGTGGACCACATGTTACCTGCCTTTAGTATAATTTTGCACAACCCTCAAGATTCACACACATTGCAACTTTACAAAATACGACTGTTTTGTGCGATATTTTGTTTTTAGTATTTTTTTAGCAAATAAATCCCATAATTGTTTTTATTTTAGCATTTTGCTTCTGTTTCTGTAAATCTCTTTTTTTTTCGATAATGAAACTTATCAAACATAAATGACGCTCAAATTAACGGACTGAAACCTGCAACAGCAATTACGATGCGTAAGTGCACGTATTGAAATCGACATGTAAAAACGAAGTTAGAGTTGAGAAACAAATACCTCAATAGTTAAACAAATTAAAAATTATTTGATCATTGCATTATTATTATTATATTATCTATGTTTGTATACAGAAAAACAATGAGAACAATAATAATACGTCATTCTGTTCTAAATTTTCACTCTTAATCTAATGTAAAGATATATACTTAAATATGCAGCCCGCGGGATTATAATGTTTTTCTGAAGTGGCTCGCTAGATCATTTAAGCTGGTCACCCCTGTTTTAAAGCATGGAATTTTTTTATACGCTTGGTTTAAAACTGTTTTCAGCATGAATGAGAATAACTCTATTCTTCTCTGTATTTTTTCCATCTTTTAAATTTAAGTATTATTTGCTCACTTTACTAATCCTGACAGGTGTATTAGCGTGCATACTTAAGAGACCTATAAATAAACTAATTCTTTCCCACATTTTTTGTCAGACACTTTTTTTCAGTATTATTTACGATGTTTTTACTAATTACCTTAAGAGCTATTTTTGCAAAAAAACTCGGTTGGTTTTTTTTCTAAAGTTTTTTTAAGAGGCAAAAAACAAACCTGTCACTGAAATCATTTTTAAAATAGATGTATATTGATAGCGAGAAACATGTTAATGTATTTTTGCTTTTTTTTTGTTGCTGCACTCACATACTTGATCGCTCTGTTGTGCAGATGAATTAGTTGCACAGGATATTGAATAAATCGATTTTTTGGATGGGAACAAATTGAAATAAAGGAGGAAAAAAAAGATACATTTTTTTTAGAAACGCTTTTCCTTGGAAACATTTCACACTCTATTGATTGAGAAAAATGTCACAGTATTTTAATTAAGTTGGCTACTTTGAATGGCATGAAAAAAAAAACTACTCTAAATTTGGGAAGAGCAAAGTAAATTTTTTTTAAGACTGTGTAAATTAATTTATAATATTTTGCGCGTTACCTATTAAGAAAAAAAATATTAAAAATTCTTCATTAACGCTACGACAAAACCAGAAATTCAATTAGAGAATATTCAGAAAATACTCTTTTCCCTATTACTATTGGTTAACTGGAGTGATATATAAATCCTGATCTAAAAATAAATTAGATGAAAGGAAGGAAGGAAGATAATGAGGAGCTCTGCAATTCTTTGAATAAACATGCTCTATGGTTTTTAATGTTTTCTTTAGTTAAATAGAAAGTAAATAATTTTTAAGCGAACACATTGAAATTTATTTTACATTTCATTAAATATGGAATTTTTGCTTTTTGTATCGTGTTATTAAAAGTAAAGAAAAAATGGGTATACATTTAAATATATTTATATATATATAAATGGAACATATATAAAAAAGAAAGTACACTTTTCGGTAATTATTTATAAATGTGAACAATTAAGAAAAAATGGAGGGGGATATCTTCCGATATCTTTTTGCGTGTGTCTTAATTTCATGTATATATTCATAGATTTTGAATCTGTGAATTGTTCACATTAATAACTCTTGGCAATGTTCAGCGGGTCCTTTTTCCATAAGTCGCAAACAACAAAGAAGAGGAATAAAAGCCCTTAACGACTGGCACGAATAAGGATTCTTTTTCGTCCCAATCGTCCAAGGCAGTGATTCGCAACCCCCGGTCCACGGACCGGTACCGGTCCGTGGATCAAATGGTGCCGGGACGCCTATAGAACATTAAACTATTGCCATTGTATTTAAAGTGGTGCATTTCTCTCGAATTTGCGCAACTTTCCGCGGAAATCACTTTATATTCCACGTTAAATCACTTTTATTCATTTTTGGTGTAACTATATTTTATTCTGAAGGCACATTTATATATCAATGTAACTAAATTAAAATTGTTAAATCAAAACAATCTAAAATATAAACAATCAACGTGTCCCACCCTTAGCAGGCCGCTGTAAAATTATCAAACGTTGACCGGACCGCAGCGATAAAAAGGTTGCGGAGTACTGGTCTAAGGCATGCATGGATTAGCTGCCATCCGGTAGATCGGTGATTCAAATAAACACCCTTGCCAAAAGTTCTTCAGATATAATGTTAACAGATTGGTCAATGTCACATTTTCAACATTAAATGATTTACTGGTATTCACAAATTATTGGTAAGTGGCTTTGGCGTATAAGGCGTGGGGTATTATTGGTAAGTGGCGTGTAAGGAAATCTATATATATATAGCGGGAAAATGTTGGAGAAATACTACATAACTTTGATTCATGGTCAAATGACGAATAATCCATTTTTTAAAGCTCTTTATACGTGACTGGAATCCTTTTATAGCTCAGTTGGATGTGTATATAGCTGTGTTTCTCAAACTTTCAATATTTGCGACCCAATATTCAATCATAATATATTTTCCTCACACTCTCTCCCCCCTCTATACAATAAAAATGTATTGAATTCAGTAATACTATACTTTTACGCTAAGACTACAATACCAATTTTAACCTCTTAAGTACCACCGGCGTATATAAAATTCCAGCTCAGCCAAAGCATTAATTCCCCCGGACGTATATATGCGTCCTTCCGAAGTACGATCTTTTCTGTGCACTGCCTTCCATAAAAATATTCTGAAGACTCTGGAATGCTTTTAAAGAATCGTGGCAGTGTTTTTGTGAAGGATTTACTTATTTAAGAGGGTTTGTGCTTATTTATATATATTCCTTTTCTTTCCTCCCCCCAATATATCACATACCCGTGCCTATGCAGAGAGCGATGGCATTGGGAAGCGGAACGCGTAACTTTTTATCGGCAGTTAAGAGATTAATGATAAACCGTACAAATTATAAAGATATAAGTGTTAGTTTTTGAATATAATTTTATATGTGGCAAGCTCATGGGGTCACTGGTAATTATTAAACTTGTTCTTAACTTGTTATTTTAAAATAAATTACAAAATACTTTGTGCAGTACAGATACATTTATAAGTGTATTGTATTAGTGTAAATGTGTATTTTTTATTATATCAAAATATATTTCGTCTGTTTACTTTCAGTAAATTAATAATTTTTTAAATAATCTTTTCTTTCGACTTAAGAATATGCTCGCACCACCCTCATAGAGTTATCACGGACCCCCAGGGGTGCCCCACAGTTTGAGAAATGCTGGTATATATCTCTGCCAGAACTGGATATCCTTAATGAATCCTTTTTACCACTACATCAGAGAGAGAAATATCGGGCTTCAAGAGCGGGAAAAGGAATTGCATTGTTACAAGAATCTAAAATTATAGCCAAATTTTTTGTTATTAAATTCTGTAATTGTAATTATTGTTCTTAAAGTAAAATATTGTTTACAAATTTCGTTGATTCTATGCTAGGACGTAATGCTTGAGGAATCGGCGTCCTCGTTGGATCTACAACCTGAGCAATGTTGTTGTCTCACTTTGTTACTAGTATCTTTTCAAAATAAAAACACTTTTGCCAAATTTCTTCCCTTGCTAGCCACTATTTGGTGTTACGCTTTCACTGTCACGTAGTGCATAATTTAATTTCAGGCCTGATTGAAGCAAACTTATTTATTATTACGCCAAAACCATCATGTTCTTTTGGTCTGATACCTGTAATTTCTTTCATAAACGAAAATAAAAATCCGATTAATATAGTATTACGTTAAGAAACGGCTGATACACGTTTTGTATGCTTTTTTTTCTTTAATACTAATTAATGCTATTTTTAATTTCCAGTTATAATATTTCGGATTGAAAAGTAAATACTCTATTGCATAGACTTATTTAAAAAAAATCTAAACATACTGTGAATACATGATGGATGCTTAATTAAATTTTGTAAGATAAGATGCTAGCTAATTTTTTCATTCTGTATTAAAATTTTTTGAAAAATAATGAAATACAGAGTATATTTGTGTGACAAACATAATTTTTTAAAAATTAAATACATTTCCATTTGAAAAAATGTATAAATTTGATTGATCTTTTTTCTTAGTATTGACAGAATATAGGTAACTTTTAATTAGCTGTGACAAAGGTGGTCTTATGATTACTGCGGGTATTTCCTAGTTATAAAATGTACTGGTCATACAAACTCTTGTATACTTGCTTCTACTTCTTCTTTTCTTAATATAATTATACATTATACACAAAATAAGGAAACTTTTCTTAAAAAACAAATGAAAAATTAATAATAAAAAAAAGTGTGTGTGTACTTATGTACACACGTAAGAAGTTGTACTTCTTTGGCGTAACAAGATTAAAATCTCTAAAAATCTTTAGCAGGGCAAACTGGGCCAAGGACGAAAGGAGTCACGAGCAGAGTTGAACGATACTAACCTTCAGTCAATCGGATCAGCCAAATTTGAGATAATCACGATTTAAATAAATTTAAACACCCCCGCACAGAGACAATAGGACCAATAACATGGGGGGTATCAGACTGTATCTGAAAATGAAGTAAACCAAATGTGGCACCTGAGACCTCATATTGAATGTCTCGGTGGGAAGAATCGTTCCTGTGAAAATTAAGACATCCGTCTGAAGAGCCCCTGAATTATGGTCATTTTAAAATGATTAAAACATTTAAAACAATTAAATAAAATAGAAGCGGGGCACCCAGCAACTCGAGCCTGGGACTGGTTGTGAGCAAACACAAGAAGAATCCATTAGAACCGGTCCGGAGTCTAGTTGCAAATGGGGAGGCGCTAGCTCGGGAAAGGAAAATGAAACTAACTCTTTCCGGTTGGAATAACTGTGACGTAAATGATCACGTACATCCCAACGATACACATAGTAGAAGGTGATCCCAAAGTTTCATTCTTCTATCTCTGTAATATCGTTATATCATCAAAGGATCGAACCCCGTAGGAATAACATGGGGATTCTAATTTTAGTAATAACGCCTCCTTCAAGCCCACTATCTACACACGAATTATAACAGATAAACAACTCAACGAGGAGAACCTATGGTCCGAGTTTCATTAACGAATTTCAAAAATCCTCAGAGCTATGCGGGATTTAAAAAAAATAGAGCATTCGACTGCAGATCGAGATGTCCCCGTTTCAAACCCGGGTGCCCCCTTCTTCAGGGAAGTGAAGAGAAATATTTTCCTGAAAATTTCGAAGGCGGGGATGATCTGTCCCGTTCTGTATATTTCTAGACAAAGCGTTTTCTCATCCGTGACGGGTTTGCGTCACATCCGTGACGGTGTGCGCACGCATCGTAAAAATTTACCCTCATTCTATTTCTCTAACCTCCCAAAAGAAGTATAACTTAAAAAAAAAACATTTCTCATGAAATGTTGTATGAATTACAAAATTTGTTAGTATATTTTATTGGGGTCACACACAAAGAGTGATGCATCTCAAGTTAAAACCTGCTAAGCAATTACAGATTTAATTTAACTTCGGTACTACTTTTGTCCTTGTTCTTGCAGTCGTAGTGTAATATTGAGTTTCAGTGTTCAAATAATCTATTAAAAATCGGCCTTTTAATAAAAATATTTTTTTAAAGAAGGAATGTTTTTTTTATAGTTCTATTTTTCTCAGTGGATAAATCTGAATTTTAGTTATTTTTCCTCTTATATCAATTCTTAAATTTGACAAACTTCTTATGATATTTTTAATATCCTTATTCGTGATACCCACAGGATGTTTCCTGAAAAGACTTAGTTGTTACTGATGAAAATTTTAGAAAACTGCTAACAGAAGAGAAAAAAAATGAAGTAGCAGAGTTAGTTCTAGTATGTAACTTTTAAAGCTTAATTAATAATAAAACAGGGAGGAGAATCACCATTTCAAATTTTAAAGCATGGAAAGAGTGAAGAATATCGAGTGGTAAGATTAAATTCCATTTATTAAAAGCTGTTAAGATGTCAGTTTGGTAAAATACTTCTCAGTTTATTTCACGCGTGGAAAATGTTTACTTCACTAAATTAAGTGAAAATGTTGGTCCAACTTCTGATTAATTTTCGAAACGTTAACTGAACTATGTATTAAGTTAAAATTGAATTTATTTCTGGAGTTTTATGTGCAAGTTCACGCATTTAAATTTGAATCTGTTAAGGAAGAGGGATCTGAAACATTAGTCATACATTTTAAGAAAAATTTAAAACATAGCTGTATTTTACAAAATTTTTTCAGAAGAATTTAGCTTGATAAAATTCAAACTGAATTTAAACTGTTAACGAAATTCAGTTAGACTGCGTTGAATTCTCAGGATAGCTTCCGAATTCTACCTATAAAATAAAAGAGCTTGCGACAAATGCCATAACAGACAATTTTGCTACGAAAATTCAAATCGCCTCCATTTCCACAATCACACAAAATAATACATTTGCATAAAAAGGCCAATAGCTTGCCTCAACACTGTTATGCAGTGCTTGAGGTCCCTGTTAAGGTCAGGTCCCTCCTAAGAAAGTCTGCGTTAGGACAACATAGGAATGCTCGTAGGTGTAAGGTCCTCTGTAGGTCCGAGGGTCCAAGCGAATCTGGAAGTCGATCGGACAGAGAGAGTCCATTGAAGTGTGCCGGGGCGTCGTAGAGTGTTGAAGCCTGTAGAAGTGTCTCTCTAGCGTTTGTGAAGCTTCGTAGCGTATCGAGAGTCTTTGACTTTCCATTTTTGGTGTCTCTTTAAAGATAGAATACGTCACGCCCTTCCAAGTCTCACGTGATGCAGAATCATATCTATTTGGACGCGTTGTCGGGCTTACTATTCGTCTATTTATCCTAATCACCCCTTACGTGGTGCACTTCGAAGCCGGAAATTGGCGTGGGAACTGTACCGGTCACCTCTCTCCTGGATAAAGGGAGATCAAAGGTTGACTTCCCTTAGTGCATAAGTATCGTAGTGTCCTGTATTGGATATTTTCCTACGCGAAACTTCATGACCATTGAGACGTCCCTAGTTCCTTAACAGGGAATGGGTCTTTTGGTGGAGATCGCTGCATGCTCAAAAGGATATAAAAGATAAATTTTAATAAACCAATTTAAAAAAAATCAAACTAGTTGCTCTAAGGGGCATCCAAAACTACTGTTTCAAAGCTGGCATAGTAAAAGATGCATTGCAGTAACTTGTACTAGATTTTTCTGGCTGCAATTAATCTCCTGAAAAAACAATGCTTCAGAAAAATGATCCTTCTAAGAAAGCCCAAAAATGTGTCGTATATTAACCTTAATGAAAATTCGATCGATATTATGAGAACATGAAATACACACAAACCGTTGTTTTTTTTTATGTTAAACTGTAGAATTTTATTGTGCTACAACACAATGCTTCTGACAGAAATTAATGGGTTTGAACCTTGTTCATATATATTAAATATTTTTGTTTGAGTTGGCTAAGCAGCTGTAACCCAGATACCAAAATTGATTCGTTTATTACCATTTTAGGTTTGAATGTTAAACATGAAAAACAAAACAAGAAATTTGCCAAATTTGATGGAAAAAACTCAAACTTGACTTTAGCTGTTATATTACATATATATCCTTACCTTATTTAGTTAATGAGGGGCTATAAAAACTTAAAGTTTACTATATATGATTCTAAGTACAGACTAAAAATAAATATGCACACACTTTGTTATAGAGAAATTCTGCCTCAAGTTTTCCTTGCCGAGAAAGCAGTAATTTAAAATAGACCCTATCAACATTTAAAGTTAGATGTTTTCAGTTTGTGTAGATAAATAAAATAACATGTGAACTGAATTTTTTAAATTTAAATTTGAATTAAATGCTTAAAGTAAAATAGAATCACATACTTTTAGCATTAAGAAATACACAATAAAAATCTTTACTGCATCACTCAGGATGCAGAGCCAGCTTTTACTGTAAAAAAATTAAAACTGTGCATATGATCATGGGTCAGAAAATTCGATATTTTCTTGCAACTGACACAATCTGTATTGTTTGAATTGTCAGGGATACTAAAAAATAATTATCATTTTGTTACAGATGGACTGCTACGATGAAGACAATATAGACTTTCTCTAGAAAATGAAAAACAATCAGGGGTGTGTGAATATCTTAACCCGCAATCACTCGCGCGGGGATGGTCTGTACACCCCGGCAACAAGAAAATCCTCCCAGGATTCTAAAAAGAATGCGCAGAACCACGATTTTTCTGTAGCTGCACATTTTAGGTCATTGAACCTTCAGGCTTGATGCAATTCCTCTTTCTCGAATGATTGGAATGTAATGACCTTCAAAAGTTTATCTGGGGGGCTGAGAACTTCCGCGAGAAGTTCAGCATTTGTATACAATATGCTCTGAATGTCTGGAAAATGATTAAAATATTATTTTTCTACTTTCTGCTATCATTATCTCATTAATTAAAAAGTATATTTATTATTGGTATATACGTTTTATATATATATATATATATATATATACTGGTTTATGAAAAAATATATAATATGTGTTTTAAAATGAAAAATTTGTATGTTTAGTTTAAATTAATGTTAGTCTCATTTGTATGCAATGAATTTAATAATTTTATTTGTATAATACAAAAAACATCTTGTACTTTATTATTATGTATCATAATGACTTAATTTTATTTTCATAATTAAATACACGTGTTAAAAAAAGTTTGGGGTGTTCTCTACACTCCGCGAGTAACGACGGTAGCAAAAATAGGCGCGAGTAACCGCAGGTTAACAAATTTTTCACGGTTTCAAATTGGAACTTTAAAAAGAAGAGTAATAATAAAATGTAATGAATTAAGAATTATTAAATAAATGATTTTAATCAGAATGTTTTTTTCAGCACATCAACATCAGTTAGAAGTTCTTTAAAAATTCATTTTTTAAAAAGAGATTTTTCAACAGTTAAATATAATAAATCGTATTTACTCAAAACTAAGCCTCACTATTATTCCATTGTTAATGCTATTGAAAATAAGGCGTGGCTTAGAATTGAAGGCAAAATAATTGTTGGGCGGGGAAAATTGAGTTTCCCCTCCTTTCAGAAAGAAAAGTGTAACCCTCCATTCTGGCCATTTGCATCGATGACTAATCCAATTCCACAGTTTATTTCAAGTATTCAGACTACCCTAAACATAGTTGTCTGCTCGTATCTAGGAATTTTTTTTAATTTACGTTATCTTTCAATCATCTAAACATCAAAGATATCGGTAATAGCACCAAGACGAGTTCACTATGACGCAAGCATGAAAAGGGAGGCAATTTTACATGCAGGAAAAAAAGGGAAACAAAGCAACGACCACTGAAAACTTGACACGGATGCAACATATGTGCGTCGATGGCATAAGCAAAATGATATAAATTTTGCTTCTAAATGTTCGACAGTCTAATAATTCTATTACATTCTTCTGTAGCACACTATTACGGCCGCGGTAGCTGAGTGGTATAGGTATCGGATCGTGGCTTGCCTTGTCACGAGTTCGAGCCCAGTACAACTAGAGACCCACCGTGTAGGGGAGCGATGCACGTTAAATCTGTCGAGAGCTGAAACGTCCTCCCGTTGGTGTGGTAATAAGGAGAAGGGGGTGCCAGCTCAGGTGTCGTCCACGTGTCACTTGAGCATGGTTCAAAATTACGTGGTTCGTCGCCAAAAGCCCTCGTGCAGCTGAACAGTGCGACTTTAATATTCAATCAATCAAGTAGCACATTTTTTTAAAAAATCTTGCATAACGAATGCATTGGATGGTTCGGAAGACGACACTACCAATGCCAAAATCAACTGTGACGAATCCTCTTCAAAACATGATACTGATGGTTGGAGCAATTATAAGTTCTTGCTAGTATTTGAAAGTTTTTAATACTGGTAAAATAAATTTATTATTAACTTCTTATCACTTCTCATTAAATTTTTTTAAAAAAAATTCTAGAGTATCGGATGAACATTTTAAAGAAGTTCTTACTTTTCTCAAAAACATGTAGAGAATTGGGCGTGCTGCTTAGAATTAAACGCGGCTTAGATTCGAGTAAATACGGTAAATAAGGGCTTTTTTTTCTACATTTAATTATGGTCATGTTAATCACACAAGAAGGCTTCTCATAAAATATGCTAAATGCAAACAATATGGTTCCTTACGAATTCTAAATTAATAAATTCTCTGTTAAAGTCAGATAAAATAAACTCGCTTCTATATTAATATCAAAACCTCCTACGCAAGGGAGTAACAGTGAAGTCTAATGGAGGAAGAAAGAAATTTAGTTATGCTTCTCCAAACAAGATGTTACAATTGAAAAAAGGTTAAAAATTTATCACAATAACAGGCAAGATGCTTTAAAACTGTACAAATTAAGGTATCCGACTACTTGCGACAACTTTTATTTTAAAAAATGGAGATATGGAGAATTTTTGTGGTTTTTAAATTTGTTTAGTACACTTTAAGAAAAAAAAAGGCTAAAATTAAGAAGAGAAAAATAAATTGTTACTACTAAAATGGGTAAAAATTGACAAAATATTACATCATCGGGGCCCGCTATGTACCAATAATAAATGAAGAAATTTTCAATTATTCAATTTTGAAGTATTACTTTGATATTTCTTTTTGAAATAACCTTTAGGATAAGAGATATTTTAATTTTTACAAAAACTAGAGAAATTTATCTTAATTATTATATGAAATTGCTTAAGAAAACAGTGATTATATTCACATTAAGAACTGTAAATTTTGCAATAAAATATTGATTGATAAATCTGTAGGTTAAAACACTTCTGTTATACAAAACATACACAAAAAATGTCAGTAGATTATTTAAAAAAACTTTTTGAGCAATCACTGTTCCTGTTTGAGCTTTTCGAAAAAAAAAAAACATTTTGAGTAGAATGCATTTTAAATTTTGACGTCTTATGTAACGTTATGGCATCTGCTTTGACTAAAACACTTGTAGTTTTTGTTCTAGTGAATGAAAAATAATAAAAAAAAACTTGGTATTTCTATAAAGCTAATAAAATGGCATATAAAATAAAATCATAAAACAATTCGTCAATTTAAAAAAAAATCATAATTTTAGGGTAGTTGGATACCTTAATATGGGAGATAATTTAAAAATAAAACATCGTAATGCATTAAAATAATGACATAGAATAAGGCAGATGAAACCTAGTAAACAGTGTCAAGAGAGTAAAGCATTACACATATTATTTCCATCTCCGGTTCCTAATGAGGCTCAGATGACAAGGGTACATTATTTCCACCGCCTCATCACAGACAGTATCTTTTACATCATATACAATTATATTATTTTCGGAAGTTTTGGGTGAAGGAGCACATTTATCTTAAATTTATAAGGATTCTCCATTTTGGATTCGTGGTGTAGGATTCGAGATATTTTTGCAAGTTTGCTTAAGTTTCCTTCTCCTTAGTTTAATGTTTCCAAATGTTTGTGGTTTATTTGCTGTACTTAAGTTAAATGTAAAATGTTCTCAAAATTAGAAGTAGTAGTAATAGTGGCATCATTTAATGCAAAATTTCGCAATTATCTTTAAAGCGCAGTTTATAAAATTATTAATTTTCAACTTGTGAGAATCAAGTAATGGAAACTCTTTTTAATTTATATATATGATTCAAAGAGTTACGCATTATTTTTGCATGTTTAAGGACACAATCCTAATGAAATTTACTGCCAAAGATATGTTAGGAACTCTACATGTAAATAGTTAAAATGTAGTTTGGGATGTACTGAAATGAGAATCAAAACCAACAACGCTGGATGTAGTTGTATTGATTTGATCTTTATTACTGTTTCAATTTTAAGCAACACGGAGATTGTTGGCCATGGACTTTATAATTCTGAACTACTATGAAGAGACGAAAATGACACCAGAGATATCTGATTAAAAATATACATGGATTTTTATTGTTTCGAAGCTTTTCATATAACATTTCTTTTATGAATTAAAAAGAAACACATCAAAAAATTGTTCATCGTTAAAAACATGTGTGTGTTCCCATTAAAATAAAAACAACTAATCAATAAATGCACAAAGAATTAGTGACTTACGATAAATTTTTTCAAAATATTTCTTAAACTTGTTAATTTTTAATTTTAACGGAGTTAAAGGTATTTTTAAGTGAAAGGTATTTTTTTAAGTGTATTTAGCATATATATAATGAAAATTAAAAGTAGTGATTAAGTTATATTAGTCACTAACATATACAAATTAGATTAAATGTATATTTATGATATGTAAACAAAAGGTGAAAGATGCAAAAAAAAAAAAAAAAAAATCTGGAGACAAGATTGTAGATTGAAAATTAGGAAATATCACTAGGTATTACCTGAACATCATCTGCATTTAGCGAAATCTCAAACTCCTGAGAAATAGGAAAAATCCCGTCTTGCTGAAGAATGTAAGCCTGATAAGGGGTGAAGCGTAATAAGTATATTTAATAATACACTGACGGACAGAGAGGAAGCAGCGCTTCAAAAACGCAAGTAGAAGCTGATGAAAATCGGCAAATAGAGAAAAACTGCATAATACAATAAATGCTTAGTTTAATACGACATAGCAATACAATGAGCATACACAGCAAGAGATCAGTAGGATTTAGGTCCACCGTTAGCGGTGATACAATTAGCAAAACATCTTGGAACCGTGTCATTGAGTGTAAATTATATCCTAACAGATAGAAGACCATTTTCTCTCAATCATTTGCTACAGTTTGACCACTGAAAGCGAGGGGGAAGGAAATCGCATGCAAAAAGAACCAAATGTACTCGATGTGTGAAAGGTTAGGAGACAACCTGTCGACAGGAATCATCATATGTATCTTAGAGAGCTTGTTAGCTGATGAGTGTGTGACGGGCCCACGCGTCTTTTCTTTAACATGACCTCTGGGTTCTTTAGGGGCCAAGATTAATGGCAACTTTTTTCCAACCAAAACACAAGAAGTGAAACGTGAAGAGGAAATGCAAATGAGATAGCTTTTAAAAGAACAGAAGTTTCAGTAAAATGAATGGCAATTTGATGAATGTTATGTGTGAAAGTGATACAAGCGTGAATTGACAGCCAATTGAAGTTACCTTGAAGATTAAGCCATTAGGTCAAGGTGCATACCATTGCACGCGCGCCCAGACGCCTCTTCATAAGATTGAAGCTAAGATTGGATTAAAGTAGGATTGACTATTTGATATTAGGACTTGTAATATTATTAGAAGTGAGATTAGGTGGGTTAAATATTGATAGTGGTCCAAGTTACGCGATTCGGTTTAACTATTACTGTGTGTTTATATTCTTCGTAGATTCTCTCTTAACTATAATCATCTAAATTGTTATACGCTTAAGTTACATTCTTAATAAAGTCATATTAAGAATTTAAAAATGTCTATTCCTTTTGTAAACCCTACACCTCTAGCTCACGCGGATAATCAAAGAAACGGTCACCTTAGGGGGGCGGTTTCACAAGTGCAGTGCATGTGGTCGGGTGTTATCTTGCTGGTACATTGCATTGATTACGCCCTGAAAGTAAGGCAGTGCTCTAGATAGCAGTACAACATTCACGTATTTTTGGTTCAACATAGTCATCAATGCGAAAAGCAGTGACATACAGACAATAACACCATAAATCAACCATACCTACACCATGCAGTTTTTATCTGTAAATATTGTTACGTTGATCGTGGGTTCGAGGATATTATGTGAATCAGCCACAATGTACAAGGCAGTTCTTTAAGAGCGACGAGGATTTATTATCGAAAATCCAATCCTTTAAATACAGGATTCAACTGCAATATTCGCAGGATAAATCTCAGAAGGTCTTCACACTTTCAACAGAACTCAAGCCCAATTATCAATGTTTAAAATACACGTATGTAAAAGATTATACACAAGCGCAGAGAGCTAATTGCTAGTCAAAACAATGCTTACTAATCGCTGGTTGAAATAAGACTGACTCGAAGCGGCGAGCACCGCTCTATTTATATCCCTCGCGGATAATTCGAGAAAAATCCGCATGCGTCATAGAAAAATTAGTAGATTTCTCCACAATCTTGAAGAATGCAGATGGTCCCGAATTCGCCAAAATGGTCGCCAAAAATGATGCCAACTTCGCTCTATCGCCAAGATCTCTCCAAGTTTCCATTGAATCACCATTATAACGTAAGGGACGGCATTGCTTGGGAATATTACAATTTTAATATATAACATAGAGTAATATAAGTGCTTTACACATCCAAATACAAATTATTTACACTATTTAACACAAAATTCGTAACAATATAAATGTATTCATTTATTAAGAAGAAAAAAAAAAGGAAAAGCGAGATTTGTTATCCTCTGAATGAAATGTAATTTAATTTCAGAAAGTTTGCTACATAATTTCACAATTTTCATCTCAAAGGTTTTGAGATCTCTAGTGCAACTTATTTTAAGAAAATTAAAATTTAAAACGTAGAAGTAATTTGGTAAATACTATTCATCGTATTGCAAAATCAGAGACTAAAAATTTAGTTTGAAATTTTTTTTGAAATTCTAACTGGAAAATGAATACAATTTTTGTATCCTAATAATTTTATATCTTTCATTTTGGACGCACAAGAGTAAATAAATCTTATATCAAGTCTCCTATATTTAACACTGAATACTATAAGTAGGATGAATAAAATATTTTGAAAAAAGAATTAAAAACCACACGTTTTATGAGATTTAAAATGAATTATTTTTTCAAACGAACTATTTTTGAGAGGATTAGAAATGTCGTTGGAGATTACCAAAATGGATTTCAGATATTCAACATCTCTCAGATTTTGGAAAAAGCAAGGGAATTTGGAATTGATACGTATCACCTCTTTATTGAATTTAAAACCACTTACGATAGCACCAACGGAAAGGCTCTTATTGCAGCCATGAAAGAATTTAAAATCCCTGATAAATAATTGCTAATAAGCCCGACATTAAGCAAAACAATGATCATGGTCAAGGAACAGAATGATCTTTCGAACGCATTGGAAATAATAAGAAATGGCGTTAGACAGAGAGATGCACTAGAATGTATTTTCTTTAATCTAGCAAGAGAAATAGTGGTAAGAGATTCCAATATCAATACCAGAGGAAATATCTTTAATAAATCAATACAATTGCTGGATTTTTGCTAATGGCATTGATATTGCGCGAACACCCACCGCACTAAGACAAGCCTTCTTATCTTTAGAGAAAAAGGCCCTCAGGATTGGTCTGAAAATTAATGAGAATAAGACCAAATACATGTTGAACTAAATCATGTTTTAACAATTCCCACTTTAATATTTAAGAGTATAATTTTGAAGTTGCTGACAGTTTCACTTATTTACTTTTGGAAATTAACAATAGAAGTAATTGTACTACTGAAATCCAAAAGAGAATTACTATGGCTAATAGATGTCTTAATGGAATACGAAAATACATGAAATCGAATTTAATCAAAAGAAAAACAAGGGTTCCATTGTATAAAAGTCTTTTAAGATCAGTATTAACTTACGCATGGGAAACTTGGTCCAAATGAGAACAGGATAAGTATCTATGGAAGGAAGATTTTAAGATTTATTTTTGGAGGAATTCAAGAAAATGGAATGTGGCGAAGAAGATCAAATTTAGAACTCTATCAATCATGTAAAGAATCTGACATTGTTAACTTCATCAAGATACAACGAATTGAATGGGCAGGTCACGTTGTCAGAATGGACGAAAACCGCACCACTAAAAAAGTCTTCAATGTCCAACCAATTGGCACACGAAGAAAGGGCAGGCAAAATCTTAGATGGATTGATGGCCTAGAAAAAGATCACCTAGTACTGAGGACTAAGAATTGGAGAACACTAGCAAGAAGAAGGCTGGCCTGGAAAAGGCTTCTAGAGAATGCCAAGGCCCACTCTTGTCTGTCGAACCACTGAGGAAAGAAGAAATCTCGTGCCAATAAAACTTAATATTTTTTTTTATCATGCCAATCTTTAAGTATCTGATGTTTTCTTGCCAAAATTTAAGTTGAAAAAGAAAATATTCTAAGCAACATCTCATTGAATGGTATATTAATATAAAATAACTATCCTTTAAATGCTTTTATAGCAATGACAGCACATTTTATTAGCAGACACTGAAACTTTTCCTTTTAGAGAATCTTTTTACAGGAACTGACTTTTTTCCTTTCTCCGTATAAATTAAGTACTATTCTAAAACCAAAATGTACATTAGCCTCCGTTAACCGCTAATAATTACTTTTGGCAACCGTGACTGTGTCCTAATTAATTGTCAGAAATAACAATAATAGCAACTAATCCTTAAATGGAATTCAAATGGAAGATAAAATCCTCTTTCAATTTATTGGAAGTGAAAAGGGGAAGATCATGCAATAAATATTGCATAAAGAAAAGTAATTTACATTCGATTATTTGAGCTGTTTCCAGAATTACATTTTTTCTTTTTCGTGGAATGCGAGAATATTTGTTTTGGTAACTGTAGCTGTAATTGCTTTTTGATTCGATGTTCAAAGTAAAAAAGAAAGGAAGATTGAAAATATTTTTTAATTATAAAAATTTGATCAATAAAATATTTTAAGATAAATGTAGCAGATATTTTTTGCGAAAAATATGAAAAATTAAACTAAAAGAGAGGAGATTTTCGAGAAATGATTCCTTTTTCTTATTACCTTAAGATTAAGTTTTCTTACCTTTTCTCAAAATACATCTTCTTCATATTTTTGGATTACGTATTTTATTTATTATTTTTACTGATTCATTAATTAACTGCTCCAGACAATTCTTATGATCTTCAGGAATAATTTTTTTTTGGTAATATACGAGGTGTGACACAAAAAAGACTAATAATGTAGTTTGAAAAAAGAGGAGTTGGCAACAATTGTTTTGGTGACGTCATCTCCCACCTCCTCTATTTACACCCATGGATAAAAAATTAGTGCACCAAGAAGGAATCTTCAAAATGAAACGAAATTATACATACGTAATGACTATTTTGGCATAAGTAAATGATAGGATAATAAAAGAAAAAGGATCATTTATTTCAGAGAAAAATGCAAAAGAATGGAGGATTTAATACCCTGTTGAATCCCCTCATGCGCGAATGCACGATACGATACAATCAGGCATTGAGGCATGCAAGTTCTGTATGATATCTTGAGACATTTCGTTCCATATTTGCTGTAACCTTGCCTCCAGTTCGTTCAAACTCGTGGGATACCCAACTCGCCTTCCCAAATGATCCCAGATATGCTCTATTGAAGACAAATATAGGGATTGGGTAGGCCAAGGAAGGTCTTGACAGTCTTGTGACACCCGTGCTGTGAAAGTCCGTGTATTGTCTTGTTGAAAAATGGCTCCTGGGAGTCATTGCATGAGTGGCAACACATGTGGTTGCATGATGTCATGGACATACACCTGGGCTGTCATGGTGCCACAGATCAATACTAAGGGTGACCGTGTATTGTAGGCACTGACACACCATACCATCACACCAGCTGTGGCAGTGGTGTCGATGTAAAGCAAAAGCAGGATTGAAGCGTTCACCACGGGGGGTCCACACACGAACGCGAGTGTCATCACTGCTGAGATTGAATCTGGATTCGTCGCTTAAGATGACCTGGTTCCATTCCACTACAGTCCAGTTTCCTCGTGCACGGCACTACTCCAAACGGAGGCATCGATGGGTGGGCGTCAAGGGCAGCACACGTAATGGGCACCGCGGTCCAAAATGTCCTTCAGCCAGGTGCCTTCGTATGGTACGAGAAGACACAGGGGCCCCTAGGAAGGTGCTACCTGTGCCTGGATGGCAGCCGACGAAGCAGTTGGCGGTACGCGTGCATTTCTTACGATGTGGCGGTCTTCTCGACGACTGGTCTGTCGAGGGCGTCTTGAGCCTGGTCTTCGTGTAAAT